>JADRCD010206106.1:0-14884 GCA_019843815.1 Montemys delectorum | reverse complement strand
AGAGAGAGAGAGAGAGAGAGAGAGAGAGAGAGAGAGAGAGAGAGAGAGAGAAAGAAAAGTAGAAGAGTAGAGGAGTAGAGGCTGGCCATGAGCATGTGAAGGGGGGAGGGGGAAGGGAATGGGAAGAGAGGGGGGAAGGGACAGAGTGGGAACAAGAAGGGAAGAACAAGAGGACCATTTAGTTTTTGAGACATGTTAAATAGCTAGTAATTTACTAAATACTTCCAGTCTATTTACTAAGACATTTTATTTGAAATGTAGTGCTTTAATAAAATCTCAGAGCCAAAGTTTAATCTTTTTAAAATAGAATCTATTACATGAAGAAAAGGCTCACTGAGGTCAATTTGAGGTCACTGTTCATTAGCCTGGAGTGAAAGAGTCATTCAGGTTACTTATGGACAAAAATAAGATTTGGGATTTAGGAGTTTGAAAGATGCTAGCAGGCATAGGGGCAGCGAAAGACCGCTGGAGTCCAGTCTTCCTGGAGAAGACCTGATTTGTCCCAAGAGGCAAGGCTATTGGGTCCCGTGGTCCCTTTAGCATTCAGCACAGTACCTCTCACAGCACATGGTCTTAGAGGTTGCTGTAAAGAACAGAGGAGCGCATTCGTGAAAAGAGGTCTGTGTCCTCCACTGCCCCTACGAGCCGCCCACAACGATCCTCCGGCTGATGGCGCCTGGCAGGGTGTAGATGAAGAGGACCAGGAAGATGATGAGGATGATGAGGATGAAGGCGATGATGATGTACTTCTTATAGTTCTTCCAGATGAGGTGGTACAGGCACTTGAAGGGACTCACGAACCACGAGAAGGAGGTGTCTGGGCGGCTAGAGAGGGAGTCAGGAAAGGGGGTCATGTTCAATATCTAGGAGTCTCAAGCTCCCAGGAAACACTTCTGAGTCTGTCTTTCTGGGTACCCGGAGGAGGGGTCTGAGAGTAGTGGGGGTTGGGGGGAAGGACCATTCTGCCGAAAGCAACAGAAATGGGACCGTTTACCAAGTGGTCTGTAGTGACTCTTGCCTGGTGTTAAAAGTTGCTCTGATTAGAGTCAGAGCCCTGTTAGAACCTACCCTGAAGCCCACATTCTCCATCCCTCCACCTGTCCTGTGACCAGATCAAGCCCACCTTCTGCATGAAATCTACCTGACCACCTCAGTCCATCAGGAGCGCTCGCCCTAAATTCCTGCGTCACCTTGATTGACCCTCTTTCTGAGCACAGCATATTTGTCTCCTCTTCCTCTAACTATTTTATGAGTCTCTGTGCTACATCTCCTAAATAAGTGGAAAGCTGCTGGCAGGCAGAGCTTGTGCCTGGCATTTCTTTTGTGCCCTCCAAAGTATTTATTTTTATTTTTATTTATTTTTTAATTGAAAGAATTTTTTCGTACAGTATATTGTGATCACAGTTTCCCCTCCCCCACCTCCTCCCAGATCCTCCCATGTCCCCAACCACCCAACTCCATGTCCTTTCTTCCTCTCTATTTAGAAAACAAACAGGAAAAAAAAAAATCCAGAATCAAAATCAACCAGCAAACAAAGAAGGCACAGAAAGACAAAAAAATCCATAAAAACACAAAATTAGAATCTGTAACATACAAGCAAAAAACTGGTAAGACAAAAAAAAAAAAATGACCAGGTACAGCAATATGAGACAAAAAGTCTACAAAAATACCACTGAGCTCATTTTGTGTTGCCCAACTATTGCTGGGCACAGGCCTGCCCCTCAAGCATGGTTTAGCTACCCAGTGAGACTCCACCGGAGAAAACTACTTTTTCTTTTGCAAGCAGATGTCAATTGTAGAGAGTTTCTTGGTCAGGCTTGGGAGGCTGTGTCCACTTTCCTCTGAGCCCTGAAACCTGTGTGGTCCCTGTTGCGTGTGTGTCTCTGTGAGCAAAGTGTTTTAGACAGATGTTTTAATAAACAACTTTGAGTTAGCGAGTAAGCGCTGATATGTTCCTAACACTATGAGAGGTGGCAGATGGGTGTAGAACAACATCATGCACCCTGGGTCTGGGGTGATAGGACAAACGTGATTCTGAAAGGCATTTTATTCACATATTTCATGAACAGTTTTTAATGGCCATGTAACCAAGAGTCAGGTGCAATAAAGTATCATCATTTTTCTAATAATTCTGATTCAGGCCATTTTTGTTTTTTAAAAGAGAAATGACCCATGAAAAACAAAATGTTCTCATCATATCAAAAAACAAAACAAAGCAAAACAGAAAATGGCAAAATTAAGTTGATTATCTGATTATGGGTGGTGACCAAGTTGATGATGGGCACCAAGCCCATGGAATACTGTGCTCTCCTCAAAAATATTAATTAGAACTATGACATTGAAGGAAAACTTTTTTTAAAAAGTGTGAATTCACATGCACATAACACGAGAGGAAGACAGGTGAAGTGCCCTAGACATGCTGCTGGTGGAGCATGATCCAGACAGGACTTGCTCCATCTGCAAACAGTCTGTGATCTTTGGGGCACTTTTCAGTTATAGAAACCATACTCTACACAGGTTGGACAGCACTATCGCCTGACCCCCACTTCTGAGTTCTCTGGGCTAGAACAGGAAAGGCCAGGGCCCCAGGAACCCCTGGGGCTGCTGAGGCCCCGCCCATGCCCCATGTTTCCAGCTACAGCCCAGCCTACTCACTTGGGCTTGGCCAAGGGCTCGGGCTCCTTTCGGGCTTTCCCAACAGGGTTTTTCTCGGCTTCTTCTGCTGTAACCAGATGGAATTCAGCTTCAACCTTGCCCTGCATAAGACAGAAGCTGCAGTTTCTGGGGCAAACCCAGCATTCTCAAAGTGCCATAGTATTACAAGGAAGTGTTTCGACTATGTCTGTAGGCTTATTTTGAGAACTGTTTTCTGGTCTTGGGAGAAACCATCTTGTGAGGAATCATAAAAACCCTGGGGTGGGTCTGGAGAGAGAACTCAATGGAAAGAATGCTTGTTATGAAAGCATGAAGACTCAAGTTCAGACCCTTATCACCCACATAAAAGACAGAGGTGTCAGTGCATGTCTGTAACCCCAGAAGTCAGGAGGCATAGACAAGCCGATGCCAGGGGCCCTCTGGTGAACCCATCTTGCCGAAATGGTGAGTTTCAGGCTGAGTGAAGAAACTTTGCTTCAATAATGATATTGATGATGATGATGATGATGATGATGATGATGATGATGATGATGATGATAATGTGGAGAGGGGTGAGTGAAGATATTACAACATCACCTTCTTCTCTACACATGTATGCCAGGCACATGCACCTGTGCACACATGGGCATACACCAGCATTAACCATACACACCATCATCAGTGAAGGGGCCCATAATGATGCTGTTGATGAGTTTTATGTGTGGAAAGGGTTCCACATGTACAGACACACACAGATAACCCACATGGACCATTGTCATCATTAATACAGCAATAAATAAGACTAGTGATAGAAATTGAGTGCTCATTAGAGAGGGAGCTAATGACTCATGTGGCAGGCCTCTTTCTATCAGCTCCTTTCTTTCAATCAGTCCTTGGGAAGGAATTAGTGAATGTGACCCTGAGTTTTCAGAATAGCTTCCCAGCCACCCATCATTGTGAGTGTGTGTGTGTGTGTGTGTGTGTGTGTGTGTGTTCAGATTTGGATGTTGTGAGTGTCAGGTGATTCTTTCAAGCATTATGCCAAAGTTATTGGAAATGATATAAATCCTGGAGTGGCAAACTACAGTGCAGAAATCAAGTCATTCTTCCTTGTTTAATTATTCATTCACCGCATGACAGGCCAGCGGTAAGCCTCTGCCAGTCCAGGCCCTGGGGACTCTAATCAGCTGGAACACCCGTTCTTTGAGGAATAGATTTTCTCTCCTCCTGCCTCCTTGGATTTTGTGCACTGAGATCCCAGGTGATGTGACAGGGATCACAGGAGACCAAAGCATCATAGAAGCCTTTTAACAAATGCGGTCAGTATCGTAGTGGCTCTCTTTAGGTCCCATGATTACAGATTATAGGAGTATTCGGGTTATTTCTTATTCCACTCAACCATGTCCCGTGATTTACAAATGTCCCTTGAATACATGAATATGTTTGTCGTCTCTCATTCCCAATAATAAGTTATGGCAGTCAACATGCTCAGAGAATATTTAAAAACTGGGAAATGAGTAATATATATATAGCTTCTGTAGTTTACAGTCAAGCTTCCACACAATTATCAGAAAATAATAATTAATACTAATACTAATACTAATACTGAAATTCAAATTGCAGCTGTACATCTCACCTCT
The DNA here is from genome assembly GCA_019843815.1 of Montemys delectorum. Classification (NCBI taxonomy): domain Eukaryota; kingdom Metazoa; phylum Chordata; class Mammalia; order Rodentia; family Muridae; genus Montemys; species Montemys delectorum. The sequence goes on along the minus strand of JADRCD010206106.1, from coordinate 10,610 downwards.
GACTCTATTATCTCTTGGCCTATCTCAAAAACAAGCAAAGTAGCTATTTTTTTTTTATTTTTTATTTTTTGTAGATATAGATTTGAAGCTAAAGGTCAAATCCTGTTTCCAAGGATGTACAGAAATAATGAGCTGTCCAACTAGAATCTGAATCCTGGTCTATAAGACACAAAGTCTCTAGATATTTCCATAATAACAAACTGCCTGACAACTTACTCATTAATTTGTTGAATACTAGACTAGATGGTTTAAACGCCATTTTCAGATGACTCCATGACATCTTCATAACCACCACCTAAAGGCGCTGTCTCCCCGGTTCCTCATCGGTCAGATGTTCTGGAGTGCTAAAAGTAGATTTAAAGCTCCAGGGAGGATTGGAAGAAACCTAAGAAACCAGCTTAAAATCCACGGTCAAGGGAGCAGTCTCATTATACAAGCAAGTCTTTCTTCGAGGGCCTTTTCGGGGTTGGGGGCTTAACCTCTGCTAAGCAGTTTTTTGTACACTCAGAACTTCATCTAGTTGCTCCAATATGATAGTCAGTTTGAGAGGTGCTAATGAGTTACTAAGCTCTGTAATTCTTGGAACAGGGAATGTATCAACAGGGAACACTTAGGTTGAGAGTAAAAAGACCACAGCAGTCTCTTCATATTCTACTGCATAATAATGATAATAATAATAATGATAATGATAACAATAATAATAGCTCAACTACAGAGCTCTGCAGCCTGAGCAGTGTTTCATACACTTATGATCCATCCAAAGTACCCAGGAGAGTAGATAGCATTTTGGTGTCCCCATTGCAGCCAAAGAAACCAAGGTGTGGAGACGCTTGCTAATCTCTGTTACAAAATTATGCTGTGAGTCCTGAGGTTCTTGTATCAAGTCCCATTATTTTGCCACTTTTTTGTGTTCAAGTGACTCCTGCGCTGAGGAGAACAGAGCACTTGGGCAAACTTTGACATGGCTGTCTGAATGCGTAGAGATGCGAGGTCAATTTATATCCAAGTTATGAATTCAAATCTGTCATTCATTTTCTGGTTCAAAAACCTGGTTCAACCCAGAGCGCCATTCGGTGTCCTAGGATTCAGATATGTAATTTATATTTGTTTGCTTATCTACTTACCGGGAGAAGGAGAGTATGTGTGGCGTGTGCACATGCGGGTGTGTCAGGCAGAGGTCAACTTGCAGGTGTCAGTTCTCTTCTCTAACCCACAGGGAAACTGTCCCCACTTCCTCAGGCTTGGCAGCAAGTGCCCTTACCCACTGAGCTGCCTTCAATAACAATGAATAACTGTGATCTTTCTGAAAGGTTTTAAAGGGACTCCGTGATCATTGCTATGATTCTGGCATTAGTATTTGCATTTGACCCCAACTTATAGGCTGGAAGTGGAGAGCTTGAGGATCGCATAGAATAGTATAGCTCAGCATGGACAAGAGTTAAATGAAACAATGTGACTTTGAGTGAGCTGCCTGTCCAGTTTAAGACTCGCTCTCCTAAGGATACTCATATTATAAACACCCAACCCCAGCATAAGGCTGCTTTTAGACGTGTCTAGATGAGTCTCACAGGTCCAGAGTGTAACAGGAAGATTATACCAAGAAGGCTGAGCACATAAATTCTGACCTTGGCATAGAAGGCGTTAGTTATTATTATGAAGAGCCTTGTTTCTTCCGATCTCAGGAAGGCAATGGGGGAAGGTGTGACTGTCACATTCTGATAAACACCACTCCTCGCTGCCTATCTCTGCATCCAGAGGGCTTCCCTTCCCACTCTATTCATCAATATTCAGCCTCACACCAAGCAGAGGTCTTAAGCTAATAATACCCTGCAAATGTAATTTAAAATCTGAGCTAGAGGAAAAAAAAAAAAAACATGAGCAATTTGAGAGACTACCCATTAACCTCATGACATCTGTGGATGGGAAAAAAGACAAGGAAAGGTCCCTAAAGAGACTGTGTGCGCTCTACCAAGGTTACTGCTTATGAGCTTCAGATGTCGACACACTGGGAGTGGCTATCAGGTAAACAGAGAAGAGACCCCATTCAGAATGGCCACAATTTTTGTTTTCCTTTCTTCCTCCCTCCCTCCCTCCCTCCCTCCCTCCTTTCCTCCCTCCCTCCCTCCCTCCCTCCCTTCCTTCCTTCCTTCCTTCCAACCAGTAATTATTGCTCATTAAAATACAACCTCACTTGTATTAAAAGAGTGATTTGCAAACATTCATGGTAGACTATGCATTGATGAAATACTTTAAGGAAAAATATAAATCGAGAGTTATAGTTTGGATCTGAAATGTCCCTACAGGCTCATGTTTTGAGTGCTTGTTCCCTAACTGGTTATGTTATTTTTTTGAGGACGGTGGCACCCTCAAGAGGTGAGATCTGGATGGTTGTAAGTAGGTCCCTAGAGAAGGTGACCTGGCCCCACGAGCCTCAGTCTCTGATGTCTCGCCCACCATGAGAGGAATGACCTTTGCCACACACTTTTGCCACCATGCCTTCCCTGCTACGGTGGACTGAAGCCGCCAGAACCTGTGAACTAAAATCAATCTTCCTCCTTAGTAGTTTCTGTCACAGCCATGTGAAGGTGGCTGGTTCGCTCATATGTACATATGTACATATATGTTTGTGCATTGTATATACCCATGTTCTCAATCTAGGAATTTCAGTTCTGAATACCTGAGTTAAATAATTCGGATCCCAGAAAAGGCTTCTGGACTGAGCACAAACATTCTTGAACCAACTGTCAAGGCATCTCAGACTTTTCTTGATTTTCTGGCTAACGGTCTGAAGCCAGCTACTTTTGGTAGAAGATGATATCTAGGAAATAGAATCCGAGCACTAAAAGCCTTATTTGTTACTGGGCAATTTTGATGCTAGATTCTTTCAGAGGGTACAGTTAGATGATGTATTTTTTCCAAAAATTTCATTAGTCTGTAGTGACACAGTCAAAAATAAGTCAAGGAGGAAAAGTTTCATCATGATTCTTAAAATAACTCTTCATTCTAATAGCTGGTAATTAGTAGATATGATTAATTATTTATTCCATTGTTTTGGGGGTGGGAAAGTGGAGTGATCATAATTTTGCTTTATGAAGGGAAGCTTTTAGATAGATACTAATGGGGGGGGGGGGAGAGCACGCACGGAATGAACAAGATCCTTGGTAGTTATAAAAACTACTACAGCAGGTGAAAGGTGGAGGCAGCAGAGTACTTACATTGCCAGTGTTACCTGGCAGTGACCTGCTCGTGCAAAAGGGAGAATGTAGCTTTGCATGAACAGATCTTACATTTGCCAACCTCACCGACCCAGAAACTCAGCATCATCTATGGCAGGGCCATCCATTCTCTAAGAAGTAAATAGCACCCCGTATCAAATATACTGACTTTCAAAAAAAACTACAATGTGGTAACTTTTGCATCTAACTCCACTCAGAGAAAATGCAAGGAACAGAGATGAAGAGAAGCAACCTTAGAGAAAGCAACCTGATAATTCAGGCCTAGTCTCACCAAAGAGAAACACTTCTGGGTGTGTCTGTGAGAGAGTGTTTCCACTAAAGCCTAACTAGGAGAGAGGCATTGAATCTCAGAGGCTCCACACCATGGGCTGGAGTCCCGTATTGAATAAGGAAGGGGCGAGGTTAGCCAGTAGACTCACTCCTCTCTGTTCCATGACCGTGGATATAGTGTGACCAGCTCCTGCTGCCACACCTTCTGTGCTGTGACAGGCTGCATCCATTTTTTGTTTTGTTTTGTCTTTGTCTTTGTTTTTGTTTTTTTCAAGACAGAGTTTCTCTGTGTAGCCCTGGCTGTCCTGGAACTCATTCTGTAGACCAGGCTGGCCTCGAACTCAGAAATCCGCCTGCCTCTGCTTCCCAAGTGCTGGGATTAAAGGTGTGCGCCACCACTGCTTGGCTAGGCTGCATTCCTTAATCCCTGAGTCAAAATAAAATGTTCTTTCCGTAAATTGCTATTGCTAGGTAAATGCTGTCACAGCAAAGAGGAAGTGACACCCAGGGAACCTGGAAATAAGCTGTGCCCCAGCCGTAGTTTTTGTGAGATGACATGCATGTGCGGGTGTGTGGGCTCTCCCCACCCTTGACACTTCTCACATTTCCTGTGGACATATACTATATATTCAACCTTAGGAACAGCCTTTATGTACTGTCCTCTGGTCTTAGAGAGTCGGAATCCACTACAAGTGTCACGATCCATGTGCTAAGCGGCCTCCTCAGCCAAGCTGTGAACACAGAGATACCAAGGACTCACCTCCTCATCACTGAGCCTGGAGCTCTCAGCCACAGAGGATGGGGAGAGCCTCTCACTCGACCTTAAGTCCAGCTGCCTCCTTTTTAATTTAGGGCATGACGGCCCTAGGACCTAACCTTGAATCGATGTCAACTTGGGGGATTTGCCTATAGAAGAAACTCTCTGACCTCCATATCTTACGTGAGTGATTTATTTGAAGATGGCTTTTAGGATGACAAGTTGGTGAAGAAGTATAAATTGCAAGGGCGAGCAGTGTAGGCACATGCCCTTCAGCTCTGCCAAGGGCACCTACCCTGAGTGATCCCCGAAGCCAGCTTGCAGTGACTCCAAGGACAGCAACACTGCACACCAGGAGCTGTGCTAATCCAAGTGTCTAAATTATACAGCTTGGACTACTGATGAGCAGCTTTAAAAATAAGTCTGGCAGGTGGTGGAGACTGGAAACAAATCCTCTCTCCACTGCCAGGGACTGGGGCTCAACACCACGAACATTTCCCACACATTGTGGATGGTGTATATATACTCTTGAGAAGACATCCCTTTGGGGAGCCCTCACTCTGTAGCTCAGGCCAGTCTGCAACTTACATTGTAGTCTATGTTAGTTTCTGATTCGGAGCAGTCCTCCTGCCTCAGCTTCCCAAGTGCTGGGAGAACAGGCTGAGCCATCACCCCCAACACTATGAATAATTTCTAAGCACGAGAGGACCCGTGCAGAATTAGAACTCGAACCTGTGCCATGAAAACACTTCGGGGGCACATAGTTCAGCCCTTGTACCTTAGAGACCCGGAGGCTGAGACTCAAGAGACAGAAGGGGATCCAACAGGTCCCAGGTTTTTCTTTACATGTTTCTCTTGGATAATCCAGCTTGGCTTCCTGGGTGTATATGCTGGTTTGTTACAGAGAAAAGAAGACAAGAAGAAGCTGGGGCCAACTTCTACAACCACAGTGGGACTTTCAGGATCTGACAGGGACACAGTGTGAGTTAAGAATAAAATCAGTTCGCTTTCTCCCTTTAAGATGCATAAGGGAAAATACAGGTTTAAAAAGACTTTACTTTTCTCTTAATAACATGGGAAGAAGACTAAGCACAGTATGCAATATGCCTGAAGGGTGATGAGTTCAAGGTCAGCCTGGTCCACTTAGAGAGACCCCTGTCTACAATAAACAAAGCAGGTAATCTTGTAAATAGGATTCTCCTCTCTTTCTCTTAGAGCATTTCCTTTTAGAAGAGCTATAATTAGCCGGGCAGTGGTGGCACATGCCTTTAATCCCAGCCTGGTCTACAGAGTGAGTTCCAGGACAGCCAGGGCTACACAGAGAAACCTTGTCTCAAAAAATCAAAAACAAAAAACAAAACAAAAAAAAAACTATAATTATAAGTACTTTCTTTTCTCTTTGAAATGCATATAAACACCTTTGCAAACTAAGTCAGCTTTATCCTTTATCCTTTAAAATGTGCAGGCCTGTCTTTGTCATGGGCTTAGAAACTGCTTTTCTGCAAAGCAAACGTCAAGAAAGTTAGCATCCTAGCCTGGGGCTGTAACACAATGTGCAAGTCCAGCTACCTGGGAGGCTGAGGCTGGAGGACGGAGGCCAGCGTGGACAATGTGGGGAGACTAGAGACCTTGTATATGTATAAATAAATGAGAGAAAGAGGCCACAGGTGGGGTGGGAGGGAATATAAATAAATCTATTGCTACTTCTGAGGGGGAGGGGCCTAGCTCTGGCATTCACCTTGTTCCAAGTCACAAAATGTCTCTTGTCATGAGGAGACTTAACAAGTATCCCCTAGCCCGAACCTCACCCTCCATAGCAAACCGATTCTAACTCAGCTGATCACTACAATCACTTGGACTAGTTATCTTTTACCCAGAAATTCGGTATGGAGAGGGCTGTGACTGCTTGTCTTGGTATCAAGGGGGTGGGGGAGGGGTTGTTTCCGTCTTTGCGACCTCTTACTTGTGGAGTATATCACATCCTGGGTTACCAACTGCTTAGCAACCATGTTGACTAGTTTTATGTTAAGTTGGCACAACCTAGAGGCATTTTGGAAGAGGGAACATGAAGAAAAATATACCCCCACCAGATTGGCCCATGGGCAAGCCTATGATTTATTTTCTTGATTATTGATATAAGAGGGCCCAGGTCTCTGTGGGTGGTGGCCCTGGGTGCTATAAGAAAGCAGGCTAAACAAGCCACTAAGCAGCCTTCCACCATGACCTCTGCTCCAGTTCCTGCCTTCAGGTTCCTGCACTGAGTGCCTGCCCTGGCTTCCCTCAGTGAGGGATTTATACACTGTAGGGTGAAATAAATCTTTTCCACTCAAAATTGCTTTTGATCATGATGGGTTTTGGGTTTTGTTTTGTTCGATTTTTTTAATTTTGTTTTATTTATTTATTTATTTATTTATTTATTTTGTTTCGTTTTGCTTTATTTTTTCCACAGCAATAGAAACACTAAGATAGTAATCGGTCTCTATTTCCATTGTGGATAGGTTTTCTGGTTCAAGGATAGATTTTGTTTTACAGGATATCATCTGGGCCCTCAATGGAGAAGATGGCTAATAAGCTCAGGACCAGGCTGGGTAGAACCAGGCTGAATGTCCCTTCATTTGCACGGGTTTCTCCCACAAAGAGAAGAACTGTACAGTGGCGAAGACCAAGGAACTCAGGAGTAGACTGTGTGGGTTTAAACCATGTCCTTCCTTGTTCAGCCATGTTAGAGCTATGCAATGACTTCTCTGTGAAATATATATATCACATATATATGCATATATACACATTGTATATGTATATGTGTATATATGTATATATGGTCATATGTATATATGTATGCATGTATAATGGGGCTTTAGAAAATGAATGAATTCATAGCCATTAAGTCTTTAGTGCTTTGGGAAATACTGAAGCCCACACAAGTGACACTACACAGAGACTAATGATTCAAGCTCCATCACTTGTCCGTCCCGTCACTTGGGCACAACAGAGACTCAAAGCCAGGCAGAATGTGAGAAAGTAAACTGGCTGAGGGGAAGCTTGGGTTCTTCGTGGGTAGAGCATGCTGGTGTGGGGAAAGAAGCAGCAGGCTAGTTGTGTGGTTACTTGGAGAGCTCGAGCCTTTGACCGAACTTGACTGTTCGAGGCTGCTTTTTTGCAGAGGCTGTGGTTTGCTTTTTTCAAAGACTGGTGCTGCAGAGGTCGGAGACAGAAGAGGGGACTCCACAGTCACATGGGATCCTCCAGTGTCAGTTGGCATTTTCAGCCCTTCACAACCTGTGCCTGGCACAGTCAGCTGTTATTGCCAACCCTTGTCCTTGCCCCATGTCTGGGGCAGATCACACTCCACTGTGGCAGCTGGAGGCTGCTCTTCTAGTTTGTCTTCCTAAGAGACAGGAAGCTCTGTAGGAGGGAGGCTGCTTCCTCCTCAGCCGTTAAAGACACCTCTAGGAGAGCTCTGTCCCGCCGACAAGCCCTATGACTGCCACAATAACAGGAATGTCTGATAGAGCCCCTAGATGGCCTATACTCAAAAGAAGAAACCTCGCATCAAACAGAGACCAGCAACATTTAATAATAAATAGCATTGAGGAGGACAGATCGTCAAAGTCCACGATCATGGTCAGTTCATCAGAAGTAGCATTTATAAGTGCTTCAAAGCATGATGAGAAAGGCTATAATTTTTTCCTCTTAACCCCTCTGTCTTCTTGACTCATTAGGAGTAGACATCATTGTTTATAGACTCAGATATTCAGCTCTTTCAGGTGGCAGGAGGAAGCAGAGGTGGGGGATGGTGGGACACTCATTACCACGCCATGGCACACAAATTCTGACATTCGTTGAAGACTTACACAATGTCCCAGACACAGATCCTGGGCCCTTTCGATGTCACAGCAGCCTCAGGAGGTACTCACATTCACTTCCTCTGTTTCTGCAGGGAAGGACCCTGAGACTGGGGCATGAAGCTGCCTGCGATTGCATCGTGGGTTAATGGAGCCAGGCTCTGCACAAGAGTTGGCTTTGAACCCATGCTTTGAGCTCCCTTGTAGCCAATCAGCAGCCATTTCTCTTCCCCCCAGTCTCTGTGAACTGCCAAGCTATTTTCCTGGCTTGTTTATTTGTACGTTTTGTGTGGGTAGAATCGGATATCACGTGGTCTCCATTCCTGGCTTCTTTCCCTTGGCATAATGTTTTCAAGGTCTGTCCATTTTCAATACTCTACTCCTTTCCACGGCTGAATAATAATCTCCATTTGTGCACGTGTGTCATTATTTATTTATTCACTCATCAGCTGATGGATGCCTGGGTGTTCCCACTTTTAGGCCATTATGATGAATGCTGTTGTGAGCTTTCACAATTCCTTTTCTCAAAGTTTGCTGGGACCCTCTCTGTGCTGCTAACTCCAATAGACATACCCGCATAATGAATCCAGGCACAGGCTCCATGGGTTAGGCCCTGCTGCCATCCTTTCAGAACATGGCATGTCCTGACGTAAGAGTGACCTCACCTGGGATCTTGCTGTTCAAAGTGTAGGCTCCTGGGCTTCCCCATATACCGAATAAGAATCTCCCATTTAGCAGATTCCTAGGGAATTCTTACATACATTGTACATTAAACTTCATTGATGGGGCTCAGAGACACTCAATGGTTTAGCCCGAGTTCCATGTGCAAGGTCCTGACTTGAGAGCATATATTTAGATTCATAAAGCGATTTTCTTGCTATGGGATTGTGATGGTTTGAATGATGAATGTTCCCCCTAGGCTCTGGCGTTTGAGAACTTTGGACCAGCTGGTGATAACTGTTTAGGGAGATGGTACAGCCTAGCTGGAGGAAGTATCTCAGCGGGTGTGGGTGTTGAGAGTATATAGCTCTGCTGCACTTGTAGTTCACTCTCTGTTTCATGTTTGTGGTTGAAGATGTGATCTCTTAGCTTCCTGTTCTAGCTGCCATGCCTACCATTTGCTGCTGTGCACACCCCACCGTGGTGAACTCCTCTCCCTCTGGAGCCATAAGCCAGAAGACACTTTTTCTTCCACAGGTTGCTTTGGGTCATGTTGTTTTAACACAGCAACAGAACAGTAACTGATACCAAGAAAATCCCACTGGCCCTTTAAGGGTTCCCTCTCTTGGTTTCTGCGTTAGCCTGTTTCCTTTCATCTTCTCCTTCTTAGCCTCTCTGTCTCCAGCCATAGTCTTACCTCCTATGTCCCAACCTGGAACCAGCATAGAATTAGAGTGCACTTAGCCCTCAGTAAGTCCTCTGGGGACCTGGAAGACTGAGGATGGCTGGTACCTCAGGTTTCTCATCAATATCAGGTCATAGAGATCTAAACTAAGAATGGAAGAAAGAAGAACATTCCAGAAAATATAAGAAGAGCAGAGACCAAGGCATTAGACCAGCAGCTTCCAGGGGTTTCCTTGCCTCACACCCACTGAATCCAGAGCAGAGAGCGGCTAGCGGGAGAGAGTCCTGCTGTCTGCCACAGCACCTTGGTGCAAGCTTCTTGGCCGTTATACAATCCCTCCATCCCTACAGAAGAGCAATGGGGTGGAGAGTTCAAAGAATGTTTAAAAGAAACATCCTGCCCAGTATCTTTGAAAGATCAGGGACTCCAGCCATGCGTGGTCCAGGATGAACCACTCCAGACCAAACTTGCAATGCAGAAGAAAGAGAAAATGTCTCTACCAGGTGTTACCCTCTTCAGGAAGTTGCAAAAGGATGGGCTGATTTTAAAATTGGGTCCTGTGCTCGGAGGTTAAGGAAGGAGGGCATTATACTCAGACTGTGCATTAGCCACAATTCTATGCATAATTTCAAGAAAGGTTTAAAAAATTAATGCCGGGGCATGAGTTCAGATAAAATGAGGGAAAATTGCCCCAAAAGAGATAGCTTATAAATCAAGTAGGCTGAGATATGAAAGGATTATTAATGCATTCATAAAGCTTTAGGACGTCTAGCTTCTTGGCAGGAACTTGCTTTGAGGGCTCTAAAAAGTCACCTCAAAGCACTTACCTCGAAGCTTACAAAGTGACTCACTGAGAGAGTACAATGTCCCCGATGGTCTCCCTAGCTCACCACCTACAGCTGTCACTTACCGTGAGCTCTTTGCTCTTTGCAAAAGGCCACCAGCCGCGCACGCGCTTTTGCTGGAATATGGAGATCTTGTTCCCCTCGCTTGCATTTTCAAACTTGGACAGATCGCAGGCTTTCGCGGACTTGGCTGCCCGAGGGAAGCTGTTAAGGTTCATTTCCAGGGAGCCTGTGAAGAGATGCCCCTAACAGTTATGGAGGGCTTTCCAGTCTCCCTGGATCAGCACAGACTCATAGATGCACTTGCCAGTCACC
>JADRCD010206105.1:0-11684 GCA_019843815.1 Montemys delectorum | reverse complement strand
GGGGGGGGGGGGGTGGTAATCTGGCTTGTTCTTTGTTCTTTTTAAAATATCTGTCTGTCTGTCTGTCTGTCTGTCTGTCTGTCTGTCTGTCTGTCTCTGTTTCCTGGTCTCTCTGTCTGTCTCTGTGTCTGTTTCTGTCTCTCTCTTTCTCTCTCTGTCTCTTTCTCTGTCTCTGTCTCTCTCTCTTTCTCCACATCCCACTCCTGTGTGTGCGCATACCTGTTCATGCATGTGATTGGAAGCATGCGGCTATTTTTCATCTCCTTTGAGATAGGATCTCTTATTTTTCACCACTGCATAAAGCAGGCTCACTGGCCCAAGAGCTTGTAGGGATTCTCTTGTCTTTGCCTTCCATCTCCTCGAAGGAACACTGTGAGTGCAAGTTTGCCCTATTTTGTCTTCACACAAGTTCTGGAATCCAAATTCAGGCCCTCATGCAGCACAGCAAGCGCTGGTTATCTATCTCCTGCCCAAGTGTGAAGGGTATTGTGACAACATCATACACCTGACTGAAGGAAGTCTGTCCTGAGAAGATGTTTTGAGTGGTTTAGAGCAGCCTTTGGGGAGCAGGCTTGATGACCTCTGAGGATGGGGACGCTCACAACTGATCATGTTTAAGGAATGGAAGGACACAATACCCAATCCCAATGAAAAACATCAACACTTGGGGGTGGGGGTGGGGATACTGTTACTGCAGCTGCCATCATCCCCATGACTGCCACCAACCTCATCAACTTGGTTACCACCCACCACAAGATTGACCATGATAACCATTATCACCATCACCATGGTTACCACCACCCACCTGACCATAGTTACATTGCCACTGCTATCATTACCACTCCTACCATTGTAGTTACCACCACCACCAACATGGCCATTGTTACAGCCATCACCATGGCTACCATCCCCCCTCCACAAAACATGGATATTATTATCACTGTCACCCTCACTGTGACTCCCCCTCCCCCAGTCCCATCACTATGGTTACCATCATCTCAATCACCACAGCAGCCACCACTATCACCAGATATCTACTTCATCCCTGTCAGTGTGGCTACGTGGTTAGTTACCGCTCACAAGGCTGCATTTACCACGGTTCCTATCACTATCCCTTGACCTTTGGGTCCTCTCTCATGACTCCATATCTATGGAGGTTGACCACCATGAGATGCTCCAGTGCATTCTCCTCTCTGGTGACTTCCACTTGTGAGAGGGAGTCCCTAAGAGGGGATCAGAAAAAGTTAGGTGGTATTGACCACTGACTCCTCTGCTTGTCAGGAAACTGTCTTCCCAGGTTGTCCCTCTGAGTTTTAGGAACACTTCCTAACCCTTGCCTGGCATTGTCTGTGACCACTGTCCCTTCTGAACCTTCCTAACCTGCTGATCCTCTATACAAATCTTCCTATAACAGTTCTCTGCATGAGCCTGTTGGAGGTGCCTGCTTCTTCCAGGGCCTGGACAAGGTACCCATTGCCATGAATGCTACTGTTTTGAGGTCCAAATCACGTCATCGAACCCCATGGGCTTTCTGTGGGCTCTCCTGTGGGAGACTCAGAGGGTCTTCCTCTTCTGGTGGGCTTTCTAGTTGGTAGAGGCTGAGACAAGGGGCTTCAGCCTTGCCAGTTCCACATGGGAACCATCATGTGAGAACCAAGGCTTGGGGACGCTTAGGCACTTTTGGATCCAGCTTTCCCTGACACCTGTGTCCATGGATGGACCTCCCAGGTACATGGACCAATCCAGTGTCTGGATTGTACCAACTATCTGGGGTTCTGTTACTTGTAGCTCATCAGGTCCCAGGACAGCAGCTGACCAGTGAAGACCAGAGGGTCAGAGTAGGTGTCTCTCTCAAGCTGGCTGCCTTTTCTGACAGAGCAGTGAGGGCTCAGAAAAGAAGCAAAATGGAACTAACTGAACGTCCTTACTCTGGCTTGGCTCTAGGGGTCTGGGGTCCAGGCTCAGGGTCCTGTTGTAGTTCTGCAGTGGTGTTGTTTACCATGACACAGGGCCAGGGCCAGGGCCAGCAGGGTGACACTTCCTATCTTGGGTCCTATCCATGAGGACCAGAGGAGTGGCTGTGGCTGCTGGAGTCTGTTCTTCCCTAGGTTTACTGAAGTCTGCTCAGGATACCTCATCTCTGTAAGTACATTCTCAGGACTTGGGGGGAAATACCTGTGTTTGCTCAGAGGCCAAAGCCAGTGAGGTCCAAATCCAAGATGCGACCAAGCTGTGTGATGGGAGCAAGCCCTTGAGGCTACCGTGTCCCAGATACTCTACACTATCCCGCAGAGTTTCAATGTTGCAGCCTGGTGGGTCTCGATCCATATAACAGGATGACACCTTCAGCTCAGGTAGGAGCCTAGAGACAATGTCTCCAGTTGCCTCTGTACCTATCCTAGAAGAGAAATGCTACTCCCAGTTGGAGGTGGGCAGAAGGGAAATGGCCAGGCATCCTTTTATGGTCCTTATACATTAGTTTTCAGGATACAGAATCCCACAGGGACTTTCCCATCTTTGTGAGCATCAGGGAAGGGGCCTCCCCACTTCCATCCCTCATCCAGAGTGGCCCAGACAGCTGAGATTTTTCTCTGGGTGATTTCTGCAAGGAGTCCACTGACTAAGGCTGGGAACCCAGTGCTCGTCGCAACTCGACTTGTTTGATTCTGGTGGTGCCATGCATAAACATGCTGAATCTCCTTGGCTATGCATGAGTGTGTCCCAGGGAAGCAAATACTAGACATGATGGGGGCTAAGCTGCTGGCTTCACACCGCTCCAGCGTTTCAAATCGCTTTCACGGCTGGCAGTGACTGTCATCCCACCACTGGGCTCAGCAAGCCCCTCCCAAGCAGAGTAGCCTGCAGTTCCAGCTCTGAGGAGAAGCCCAAGGGTCCCTGATGGCAGCCCTGAGGCCTTGGCTTTGAATGTCCTGCCTCAAGAGCACAAGGCATTGTCCGGGGTTGTGAAGTCACCTCTCCTACTGGGTGACCAAGGTTCCCGTGTCCAGCTCCTTGTCGGCACACTGTGTGCTGATCACACCTCCATGTCCCTGGGTCCTACAGTGTGATGTTGGGCTTTCCTTGTCTGTCTGCTGTCAATAGGCAATGTGGTCCAGAGTGGGATTTGCACCTCCCCAAGGAAGGGGCATAGGAGCTGAGTCTTTCCAGACATGGGGAGCTTCTAATAAGTAGAGAGGTGGGCATCAGATCACCCCTAGGAATGATCACTTGCTCCAAATCCAGCTTGTCCCAAGTCCTCCTGTGGGGTTTACCATGGTCACCACCACCATTGCTGCTCCTGCTGCTGCTCATGTCAGAAAGCAGGCTCGGTTTGTTTTCTGAATTTACCGTCAAAGGAAGTAGCTGGGCTTAGGTGCAAATGCATGGACATTCCAGAATGCTGGATGCTATGATGATGATGATGATGATGATGATGATGATGATGATGATGGTGATGATGATGATGATGATGATGATGATACTATCTCACAGAAGGTAATAGGGTCTACCTTAGGGGGCTGATGGAAATAGTCTGAGGAAGGACATTTGAGTCTAGCCCTGAGTGAGCCATGTAGAGTTCTGGGGAAAGACTCCCAGACTAGAGCAGCAGGTACACACGTCCTGAGGAGGAAACATGGCTGTGCTTAAACAGGAGACAGAGCCAACAAGGTCCAAATAGAAAAATGTGCCACACCAGGGCTTTCGGGCTCTGCTGAGCTCTGATAGTCAGTGACTGACTCTTGTTCTCAGGCTCCTGGAATTCACCATGGGATGGTATAGTGAGATGGCTATGGTCATTTCTAATTCCAGGAGGATGTTGTGTAGGACGCATGGCCTGTTAGAAGAGTTGAGGGGTACCCAGGCAGGTTGCCAACACAGTACAGGGAGGGGCATAGGGGCTGCCCCAATACAGATAGGACCAGCTGTGCTCTATCTGGCCAAAGGCTAGCCCTGCTGTGGGCTTGGAAATGGAAAAACCCACTGGGTAGGGTGCATTTGGATGTGTAAGAATACACTTGTGTGCACAGTGCATCCGTTCACACATGCATGGGCATGTTGCTCACGCGTATTTTCCATGCCGCTACTTTTGCAAGCCCCTCGGCGTGGCATCCTGCGCCATTCAAGCTCCAATTACCACATGTTGTTAATTATGCAGAACTGTCAGCAATTTGTTTTTATGGAGTCAGGAAGCCCAGCGCCTCCAGCCACACTCTGCCCCCTCTGTCATCTGCAGTGAAAATGCCGTTGCTTGGATCCTGGGATTTCTGCTCACCTTGGCCAGAGCTAGTCAGTTGCGAGCTTATCAGCATCCGCCAACTCAGGTGCCATCTTTAGAGCTTGGGGGGGTGGGTGTGGAAGGCAGGCAGCCAAGGGTCCAGTTGTCAGTCTGCACCTTTGTGATCGTGTACTGGCTGGTTTTGTGTGTCAGCTTGACACAGGCTGGAGTTATCACAGAGAAGGGAGCTTCAGTTGGGGAAGTGCCCCCATGAGACCCAGCTGTGGGGCATTTTCTCAATTAGTGATCAAGGGGGTAGGGCCCCTTGTGGGTGGTGCCATCCCTGGGCTAGAAGTCTTGGGTTCTATAAGAGAGCAGGCTGAGCAAGCCAGGAGAAGCAAGCCAGCAAGGAACATCTCTCCATGGCCTCTGCGTCAGCTCCTGCTTCCTGACCTGTTTGAGTTCCAGTCCTGACTTCCTCTGATGATCAACAGCCATGTAGAAGTAAGCTGAATAAACCCTTTCCTCCCCAACTTGCTTCTTGGTCATGATGTTTGTGCAGGGATAGAAACCCTGACTAAAACTCGTAATAGCTGTGCCTACGCACATGACTGCCTCAAGCTCAGGGAGTATTGCTTTGGGCCTCTGCATGGGCTATTCCCATGGATGCTGCTGAGTGGGGCATCTGCATCCAAGCCGCCTGAGTCCAGCTGCCATGCTCGCTCGGTGGCCATGCTGACTTTGCTTGCCCTGTCATTTCTCCTTATTTCTTTTTTCCTTGCAGGTGACCTCTTCCCTGGCTGATCATCAGCACCATGAATGTGGACTGCTTTGTTTGTTGTGAGATTGTGCACGATGGCGGTCCACAGGGGCTGGACATCAAGAACCTCTACGTTGTGGGTGGGATGGCCACACAGAGCAGTGAGTCACAGCTGCCCGAGGCGGAAATGCCGGTTCAGAGCTTGCCGGAAGGGAGGCATTCCACTTAGGAACAGTTCAATCCTGCCAGTGACAGTCCCTTCGGCCCTTGAGGCCGGCCTGATGGTCTCTGAGGAGTGTCAGTTTATAACAGTTAACTGTTATGACTGCCCAGAGCAGATAGGTGACAGCGAATTAGAGCCCAAGCCTTCCCTGCTGGAGACACCACCAAAAGTGGCTCAGGGTATTGATAGCTTAGGGGGCCATTGCTGCCAAGCAGGCATCTGCTTGTTCGAAATCCACAAATGTGGCTTGAAGGCCCCGTGATCTTGAGCACCCTGCCCCAGACCCTCAGCTTGACTCTAACTCCAGGGAGGGCTTTAGGCCCAGGGGACAGACAGAGAGCAGAAATCTGCACACCTTGGAGACCCTGCTCTCCAGCAAAGTGGAGGGGCCAGCCCTATCTTTAGATCTGATTTTTTTTTTTAAATTTTAAAGATAAATTTATTTTAAAAATACAGGTGAGTGTTGGTGTGTGGTATGGCTGCCTTCAGAGCGGCCGTGAGCTACCCATCATGGATGCTAGGAACTGAATTTGAGTCTTCTGCAAAAGCAGCAAGCAGCCTCAACCACGGAGCCATGTCCCCAGCGTGAGAGCTGCCTTCTGATACTGTCTGATTGGACTTCTTCCTTCCAGCCCTCCGCCTCTTGACGCTGTGTGCACCTATCAGACCTATTTTTGATTAAATGCCCCATTCCATCCTGGCCAGCCCTGTGTTCTCTCCTTCCTAGGTCAAGGCACAGTCCCTTTCCCAAAGCTTTGGCCAGTAACCTCCAGACCCCATCAATATTTACCTTGCTAACGCCACACAGCAAAACCTCAGGCCAGTGGTGCAAGGCAGCCATGCCCCTGCCTCATATTCATCTTCCTGTCCCTCGGCCCACCTTACCTCTGTCGTCAGTTTCAGATGCTCCGGCCTACGTGTATACCCACGAGGAAACCAGCAGTTACCCATCCCGTCACAGGGAGCATCTCAACGTCTTTCTTCTCGCTGTGACCACAGGGCTCAGTGTCCAAATTGGAGCACATTGTGAATGTTGTCACAAGCTCTCTCACAGATCATATTATAGACATCTGGGCCATGACTATGGTCCCTCAGCTTATCCAGAACAGGCTGCCCTGCTGTTTGCCTTCTCTCCTGAACTCTGCAGCTTCAGGTTGGCTATCCCTATGTCCACATATCCTGGTGTATGTCCCTTTTCACCAGATGCGAGCTTTGCAGGTCTGAAGTTGCTTTCCAATCTAGTTGCTACGGCTGCTCCATCCAGCTGTCCCAGCTGACATATGATGGGAGTTACCCCTCCAACATTGAGTGACTTATATGCTATGTCAACACAGTACCTAGGAGAACACAGAAACACCAGCAACGCCACTTTAATTACTCTTCTCAGATGAAGTAATGATCGCTAATGTGTATCGGGTCCCATTAATTAACTCTCTGACTTTAATTAACTTCCTGCCTATTTCACCTGACATAATATATTATCACAAATGTCAACCTCGCAGAACATTTCCCTCATGCAACAAAACAAGATGTGCCTCAGAAACATTGCATTTTTGACAACCTACAGGAAGAAGTCCTCTGCAGGAAGTGGACACGCTGTTGGTGGGGCACAAAAGTGTCTAGCCGGATGAAGGAGCTTTCTAAGCATCTACTAAGAGTTCATAATCATAATCAAATTTGTTCCTAATCACCCTGCTGTGACTTCTCATAGCATTTAGACACATTGCTAATGATGAACACTGCCAGAGTGCATGTCATGCAGAAGAAGGGTTTAGAAACACAATACTCACCCAGCGGTCTCCCTTAGAGCAAGCCAAGTATGGAAGGTGGGCTTCCTTAGAACAAGCCGGACACGAGAGATAGAAAGCAGGGGCTCTCAGGAGCTTCATCCTAAATGTCCTATGTGTGTGGAGCCTAGACAAGGTGGGCATGCTAGCTGCTGCTGCCTCAGTTGATCTGGGCCCTCGGCAATGTTCCAAGAGCTTTGTCACTTAGAACTAGGGAGCTGGTCTTCATGGTGTCTGCTGAAACACTCGGCACCCCCAAATCAAGCACTGTGGCTCCCTCCCCATGGCTGACTTGTGTCCAGGGTCACTTTCTGGCTGCCCTCATCACCCCTCATCAATCCCTCATTTCCAGCTGCACCATGACTGTAGCAGGCACTTTTCTGTTTGTCCCTCCCTATGGCTTCCTGTTGTCCCCAATGCCCTGGTTATGGAGGGGGAGATCAAGGGATGTGACCCCTGAGAATGAGAATAGGGGGTCCACACTCTTGTCTCTCCATGTCCTCATCTGAAGGCATATATCAAATCTATAAAGGACTGAGGCCAGATCTGGGCCCTGTGGTGTTGGCTGTGCTCCACACAGGAGCTCCCTAGACAGGCTGACTGAGGCTATTGGAATGACAGTAGAGGTCTTCAGCAATGGATTAACCTCATACTCCGTAGGCATTCCAGAATATGGATGGACCCATCAGGCTCAGCCTTCTTTTGTTGGAGCCCCAGCCTAGCAGCCTTCAATGTGTGGTTTTTGAGAAGTTCAGGACTCCCCTGTCTTAGTCAGGGTTTCCATTCCTGCACAAACATCATGACCAAGAAGCAAGTTGGGGAGGAAAGCGTTTATTCAGCTTACATTTCCACACTGCTGTTCATCACCAGAGGAAGTCAGGACTGGAACTCAAGCAGGTCAGGAAGCAGGAGCTGATGGAGGCCATGGAGGGATGTTCCTTACTGGCTTGCTTCTCCTGGCTTGTTCAGCCTGCTCTCTTATAGAACCCAAGACTATTCACAAGGGGCCTTCCCCTCTTGATCACTAATTGAGAAAATGCCTTATAGCTGGATTTCATGGAGGCATTTCCTCACCTGAAGCTCCTTTCTCTGTAATAACTCCAGCTTGGGTCAAGTTGACACAAAACCAGCCAGTACACTCCTCCAAACCAACCCTCTGTGTGGTTTTGGGACTCCTGGCCAAAGGGCTCCACATTCTGTGGATTTCACTTAGACACACCCACAACTATGTACTGCATTCTCAAGTCACACCTTTATCTATGAACCTACTGTGTACACAACACCCATCCATACCTATGAACAAACATACATAGACATCTTTGCACACATAGAAGCCACACACATGCATGTGTTTACAGCATATCTGCACCTGAGACCAAACCACAAATACACATTCATTTGTGTGTGTATGTGTGTGTATGTGTGTGTGTGTGTGTGTGTGTGTATACGTATTATGAATGCACATGTAGGTATTCATGTACACATGCTGTGTGGGAGTATGTCCAGGAATGGCAGGCAGGAGTCAGGAGTCTAGTTGCTAGGCCCAGCTTCCCTATCTGTGCTGTGCTCATCTTTCTAAAGCTATCTGTAAAGAGCCTCCAGGTGCTGATAGTACATGGTACACCTTCTATCCTCAGGGCCCCACTCCTCACCTACCATGTGCGCAATGGGGTATGACAGTAAGATACACTCACCTTGACATGCGGTTATTAGGCTGGATTGGGGGATGACCTGGGCAGAGGTCAAGGAGACTGGAGAGTGCGAACTTTTCATACCATGGAGTCTATGGACACGCTCCTCCTAGCATGGCATCCATCACATGAGCACTTGGTTGACGGGTATTTCCTGGGCTTTAGAACACAGAGTTCCGGTCTCGGCCCTTCTTGGCCCAGAAGAAATTAGGATCAGAGAAAAATGGGTCCATCCTAGCTAGCATTGAGAACATAATCTGGTGGTCTGGGCTCATGTACTCTCTCTCTCTCTCTCTCTCTCTCTCTCTCTCTCTCTCTCTCTCTCAACTGTATCAGCCTCTCTCCATGTTTCTTGTGTGAGAGGGGGAGAAGGGAGCTGGCCTGGACTGCTGATGCAGGAACAGAACAGCCTAACCCCGCCGAAGCTAGCAGAGAGGGATGCCAAAGTGTGATCAGATGCACGGCTGGATATGGCTGGATCTGGCCTTTTCCCTTGTCAGCTGTTATGAGAAGAGCAATACCTGGTCTCCCTGAAGGCTGGGACACATGAAAAAAAGCAACCCCCCCCCAATAAGTTCCCAAGTTGGGAAGGTCCCTTGTTGCAATGCATCTGCAGAGCCCAGACCTGACTGATACCTGTTCTTTGTCCCTCTGAGCAAATGTTATGGCTTTTCTGAGTCAGGCTTCCTCCTGTACAATGAGAGGATCCAACCCAGCCCTCAAAGCCCCACCCAGGGAAGCAACTCCACACCTCTACACTCAATGGTCTCTTGGGATTGAACTCTCTCCCACCCCCTATAGATGCCCCTTCCCCCACCATTACTCCCAGCTAAGAGCGCCCAGAGGCTTTTCTACCCAGGGGTCCCTTTTATTGCAATGATGTTCCTGAGAGGTAATGCTAGGGAAGGACCTCAAGGCATTGAGGTAGTAAGGATTGCCCAATGCTCATCACGAGGCTAGTTAGTAACACCAGTGGTCTTATTACAGCTATAGATTAGAGCCTGCGCTCCACCCTCTACTCAACATCCTCCAGCCTGTGTCTGTCAGAGGTGTGAGGTGGGTCAGACAGAGATTGGTGACATACTCAGGTGGTATTCCCAGTAGTGTGAAGGGAGTCTGAATCTATCCTTAGCTTCTGCCTGCAGCTGAAGGTGGCTTGTGGGCCCTGGGATGATGAGGGGCTGTGGCCAATAGGGAGTGACCAACGTGTGGCCCCAGATGGACAGAAGACTGCAGGGATGGAGGGTCACCTACCATGCCCCACCCCTTCCTGAAGTCCTCTCTCTGCTACTGGTGTGCTTTTCCCCTGCAGGTCAGTACAATCCAGGAGCAGGGCAATTGAATCTGGGCCTGTCAGGCTGACAGATGAGTTGAACGGACTGGTATTTTGGCCAGGGTCCAGGGTGGTGAGGGGGGCCTCTCATAGAAAGGACGGCTGTTACCGCTCCCATGTTAGTGGCTCTGTGGACTTGTTTATTCACTTTCTGCCTCTTTGCTGTCCACCTGGCCCTGGATGGGAGCAGACATGGGCTCTCTCCTTGGAGTTCAGTGTCTGGTAGGAAAGCAGACGGTAACTGCTTGTGAGAAGGGACCTGCACAGGCTCTGCAAGCTGGCGGGGTGGAGATGCTCCCACCCATAGGTGCTTGTCTCACGTGACAGTTGGCTATCCCAGGCCTAGGTGGGTATCCTGAAGATGCTGAGACCCTCAGAAGGACCTGGGGCCTAGAGTCAGCTCTCCTTAGACAACAAGGACTGCAGATCCTTGGCCACAAGGTCAAATCTGTGGTGACAGCCTGTCTGCCTTGGGCCCTATTTGGGGATATGTCCTTCTCCTAGATCCTTGGGAAGCCCCTAAAATAGCCACAAGGTAGGTGAAAGGGTGGAATGGACCAAGTCTAGGGCCACCTCTGAAGACTGCACAGCCTCCAGGTCTGTCTGTCTGACATCATCTGTCACTGTTTTAGCCTATGGCCTAAGTGTCATCTGACCCCCTCACATGCTGCTGTGACAGTTAGATGGCCCTTGTGAGGCTCTCCCCTCAAAGAAAGGGCCTGTTTCCCTTAAGGAGCTACAGAGAACAAACTAGAACAGCAGCTACTGCATCCCCTGTGCTAATGGCTGAAGAGTGAGGGAAACTCATGTTGGGCTTCTGACCAAGCTCTTTCTTTTTTGGGGGTGTGGGGTTCAAGACAGGGTTTCTCTGCATAGCCCTGGCTGTCCTGGAACTCACTCTGTAGACCAGGCTGGCCTCGAACCCAGAAATCTGCCTGCCTCTGCCTCCCAAGTGCTGGGATCAAAGGTGTGCGCCACCACTGCCCGGCCTAAGACCAAGCTCTTTCATGGTTGAGCCCTTTTCTACAGGGAGCTCCAGGGGCTGGAGCTTGCCCAGACTGTATACCTTTCAGCATTATGCTGTAAAGTGCACTCGTTTAAAGTGCCAGTGCCTGTCACTTATGGCTTATCACACACACACACACACACACACACACACACACACACACACACACACACACAGAGAGAGAGAGAGAGAGAGAGAGAGAGAGAGAGAGAGAGAGAGAACACCCACACACAAATAGCCTCTCTGTTGTGTTGTACATGATGTGTTGTGATGTCCAGGGGGAGCTTGATCTAGGAACAGCTGACATGTGCCAGGCCTTCTGCAAGGTAGGGAGGGACAGGTGCCGGCCCCAGAGAAGCCAGGTCTCCTCATAAAGAGTCAGGAAAACCTCCTGGTGGAGGTGGCACCACAGCTGAGAAGGCATCCAGGTGGGAGGGGATGAGACATGGTACAGCATAGGCATGAAGGGGCAGCAAGGACTGGGTGACAACTGTCAAGAATTCAGACGGTGGTAGGAAGAACCACCAGAGACAGGGACAGTGGGTGAGGCCACTTAGGAGACAGCTTGGTGCCAGGCATCGGGGTTTAGATCTGATTTGGAAGATGATGGCAAGGGCCTCAAAGACTAGACCTTCCTCCTCTTCTTCCTCCTCTTCTTCCTCCTCTTC
>JADRCD010206103.1:0-56643 GCA_019843815.1 Montemys delectorum | reverse complement strand
GTGTGTGTGTGTGTGTGTGTGTGTGTGTGTGTGTGTGTGTGTGTGTGGTGTGTGAGTGGTGTGAGTGGAAGAGCGCACTCGTGCACACACACACACACACACACACACACACACACACACACACACCACATAGCACATGCAGAACATGCATGCATCCTGGTGCCCTGCAGTGCTTCAGTCTGCAGTGCTTTCCTGGGGAGGAGGATTTAATTGCAGCAGCAGGCTGCTTTGAACTCCCTCAGCTCTTACAGAGGCAGGAGCTGGGAAGCTAAAACCTGTGAACAGTGGATAGAGGTCTCCACTTGGATCCTGTTGGGAGAGACATGGGGACAAAGGAGGGGCATCGTGGTGAATGGGAAGGGAAAGTCACTGGGCTAATGTGGGTCAGACTTTCCACTAAGACCAAGTCACTTAACTTCAAGAGCAGGAAATACTACCCACTTGTGAGTATGATGATAAAGGGGAGCTGGAGTAAGTGGCACAAAGTGAGTTCCTACTATGCATCTGACACACAGTGGGTCCGTGAGAAAATGGTTAATGGCAAGAGTCAGGAGAGTCCTGGGATTATTAGCTGCGGGGGCTTCATTTCTACAACAGCAAAATGAGGATGGTCTCAATAAAATCAATGAAGCTGAGTCTGGTGGTACAGGCTTGAGATCCCAGCAAAACAAGGCAGGAGGGTTGCCTGTTTATAGCAAGTTCAAGGCTTGCCTAGGTGCTTTCGTGAGAGCCTACCTCAAAATTAAAAGTAAAAAGAGACCTAGAGATAGAGCTCAGTTTTAGATCACTTGCCTAGTATGTGTAAGCCCCTGGGTTCAATTTTTTCATGACTCTAGATTTCATCAATAATTGGAAATGACTAGATAACAGTTCTGGTCCTACCTTCTGTAAGGCCAGAGCAAAAATAAAACGTGGGCCTCTTGGTTCCAAAGTCATTAGGACTTCAACCAGGTCACAGTAAACACCCAACCAGGCTTGCAACCTGAGTGCAGGGAGCTGAGCCACTGCCGTTTTACACATGCTGTCTATCATAGGCTTGTGGGGAGGCATTCAGGGGCAATGCCAGTGTTGGCCTCTTGACCCTGGCAGCCTCTACCAGGTCTACTAATTAAGCATGGGTCACAATGGCAGATTTGTGAGTTACCCACTACGCTGAGACCTAGTGTTAGAGGGAGAAACAGCTAGAGAGAGCCTGCAGATTATAGAGTTCCCGGCAGAGGGCTGGGGAGGCTTCATAAGGAAGAGGAGGGAGGACAGCACATTCCCCGGCAGTCCTCCAAGTGGGATCAGTAGTTATAAGCAGAACTCTGCGTGGGGAGTGGGATGGGCAAGCAACTTGGGGAGTTGCCTGAATGTGGGTGACCAGAGACAGGAAGGAAGGCAACAGGGGACATCCCAGACATCAGCACGGGTGATCAGAAAAGAGATGTGACTCATGAAAACAGGGTGTGGGGAGAGGATGATGGGAGAGCTATTTCAGGGCACATCTTCCCTACTGACAGGTCCATGTGGAGGGGTTCAGGGCCGCCTTAGAAGTGGGGAGGGGGTGCACAGTCCTAGTGATGAGACTTAGGAAGGGGAGTTCAGGCAAACCTGTGGATAGATAGGATAAAGACCAGAGTGTCGCATGTCTCCAGATTTGCTGTGGACCAAGCAGCAAGAAATCAGCCCTGTACAAAATTAACTCATAAAACTCAGAGCTGTGAACTCATCTGGGGAGAGAGAGAAGGAGGAGAAGCTCTTGTTTCTGCAGAAGCACCTGATTCTTTCTGACCCTCAGTCTTCTCATCTATGCAATGGGTTTCTAAGTCCCATTGTGCAGCATATAGAGTAAACTGAAAAGCCACATGGAAATGAGTTCTCTTCAAAAGAGGTCCTAGGCAGCAGTGAGTAATACCAGGTTTCCCATTCTCATTGAATGGGGAGCCTGATCCTTGGTGGTGTTTTTTTTTTTCCCTCAGTTATATTTTAGTGTTGTCAAGTTTTAGGGTGATTCAGGTGTTCCTTGCCAGAGTGGATTTTTGATATCTTAAAAGCTACTTTGCCTCTATGAATCCTCACTGAATTCTACCCAGAATATTGGCAGTTCCAGTTAATAGCTGGGATGCTCAGAAAGGTTAGGCAATTTACTCAAGGTCACACAGCCTACAAAGCAGTATGATTGAATTGCAGCCCCAGGCCACATGGTTCCTAAGTTCACAGTCACTTCATTCTTTAGCAAGAGCAAGAAGGAGGGAAGCACAGGCTTCACAAAGCTTGTCTTCTCTGCAGCCCCCCCTCCTCAGGACAACCGTCTGCACAGGTACGCTGAAAACGGAGCCCAGAGAACGCTCTGACTGAGAATCTTTTGACAAGATGGCGCCTTAAGCAGCGCCTGCTTGCAGTTCCTCTACTTCTTGCTTCCCACCCAACACCTGGGCAAGGAGGGTGTTGTTGGCCTTGCAAGTCCATCCCAAGTATTCCAGGTGACAAAGAGACACCAAGTGCCTAAACTGAGAGGAAGGGGGGGGGGGGGTGAACTCTGTCGCCCAGGTCTTGAGAGGAAGGGGGGGTGAACTCTGTCGCCCAGGTCTCCTGGGTTACTCACCCCAGTAGGAGGCAGGTGGCACCAATGCTGTCCCGAGATCCTCTAGGGCTCTGGCCAGCAGGGAGAACAGTTCAGGGAGGCAGTTAGGCCCAGGAGCCTGAATAAAGCCTGCTTGGGAATGAATCTCAGCTGTGAGACCTCAGCTTCTCTGTGTCCCAATTCCCTCTTTACCACAAGAGTGAAGACAGATCCTACATCACAGCTAAATGCTCATTCTTACTATTATTATTGGTTGCTGTCGCTGACATGTAGAAGGCCGGGGCATCCCCAAAATATGACACTTCCTGTGATGTGAGCTCCCACCTGTGGTATTTGAACTACACCCACCCATCCTTTTGTTACTGACTCATCAGACTTTCTCTCGTCAGACTCTGTGACATCAGCTCCCAAGACTGGGTGTTCCGAATGCCAGGAGACCATGTAAGACTTTTCAATAGAGCTAGGGAGATGAATCTCTAAATAAAGGCACTTAGCCTTGTGGCCTGAGTTTGATCCCTTGGACCACCGTAGATGGAGAGAACTGACTCTTAAAACCCATCCTCCGGCCTCTACTTATGCTCTAGATCT
Organism: Montemys delectorum; assembly: GCA_019843815.1. Lineage (NCBI taxonomy): Eukaryota > Metazoa > Chordata > Mammalia > Rodentia > Muridae > Montemys > Montemys delectorum. The sequence goes on along the minus strand of JADRCD010206103.1, from coordinate 53,489 downwards.
AGGCCTGCCTCTACCACACTCTGTGGGTCCTCAACTTGAGGGATAATCCCTGCTCTCTCAGCCCTCTCAAGGTCCTGTGAATGTGTGGTTGTAGAAGGATCCACTCCAAAATGATGACCCAGTGCCATCTGACATGTTGGCACAAGCCAACATTCCAAAGCCTTCCATGAGCACATGAACAATTCTGTGATGGATTAGTAGTGGCTGCCTTGAACACAGCAACAGGGAGTGAAGATTACATACTGCTAGATACTCCATCCACATGCTTCTATTCTACAAGCAAGAAGACTTAAAGCTCAGGGGAAAGAGAACATTTTGCCGGGGTTGCCTCGCTATTGAGTCTCAGCCCCAGATGTCCTAAAGCCAAATGCCATGATTTTTTTTTTTTTCATTTAGAAGGCTATTGAGTGGAACAACCCAGTCACACATGCAACCTTATGGTCTTGTTCTCCTGGACTCGGTTTGCCACCTGCAGCCCTCTTAACTGATCCCATGAGCCAGAGACCCGCACAAGTGAATGTATTCATGTCTAACCCTGAGCAGTGCGCACCAGCCTAGAGATCTCATCCAATAAACACAGGGTGATAGCAATGACCATGGCAGCGATACAAGATAATACTATGGGTGAGGGAGATGGCTCAGTGGATAAAGTCCTTGCTGACAAGCATGAGGACATGAGTTCAGATCCCCGGTACCCACACGAAAGGACACTATAACTTGTGCCTATAACTCTGGCCCTAAGGGATTTTGCTAGCTAGCTGGTCAGTGAGTTCCAGATTCAGTGAGGGGCCCTGTCTCAAACTATTCACTGGAGAGCAATGGAGGAAGACATATGGAACTGATCTCTGCCCTCCACTCATGAATACAATGGAGAGTGCATATGCATGCATACACACATGCCTGTATCCACAAATAATATTGTGTATTATCTACAATATATAGTCTACGTTGCACCACAGCCCGCATAGACCTGACATGATCAGCCATCCCACACAATGGTAGGACAAGCCTGCTTCCCACTTGACTGAGTGCAGTGCATGTTTAAGCCCTTTCCCTCTCTGGGCTTCAGTTTTTCTGTCTGAATAATGAAGGCACAAGAACATATGCTTCCTTTAGAGCTGCCATCTTCCTCTCAGTGCCTCAAACTGTCAGCACCTACTCCACACCAAAATGAGGAAGTGTATGAGACAGGTTCAAAGCTGGACACATGGTGCTTTACTTTTATGTCACTTGACTGTTATACAGGAGCAAGGGAAGGACCCCAGGACACCCAGGAACAGCAAAGGAAGCAAAGGAATTCAGGGATCTCTGGGCCAGGAACAAAACAGGGAAGCACTGACAAAACAGGATTGGGCAGGAATTAACCCTGTTGGGAGCTGAAGCTTACCACCTACTAGGGCTTGAACCCCAGCTCAGACCTTTCCAGATGTGTTACAGGCATCTGTGGCAAACTCCGGTGGCCGCACTTGCACAGCGAGCACTCTTACCTAGTCACCTCCTGATTCTCAAAGGCTAGCTTTCATTACAGACACTGCAGGGACCCTGGGAAGGTGCTAAGGCAAGATGCAGACAGAGAACAGGGTGGTGGCTGAGCCCTCGATGGGGAGATGGAGCAATGTGGAAAGGAGCTTGAGGTGGGAGTAGAGACCTCCTTTGACGTCTTCCTGCAGAAGGGTTTTAATTTCAGCCCCAAGAGAGTTCTCATTTGGGCAGGAAGGCCTGACATCAGCTGTTTTTTTGTTTGTTATTATTATTATTTTTTTTTAACAAGAGTGATTCCCATTTCCTTGGCCCCCCATCAGTGCTGCTTTGGAGGAGAACATGAATATTAAGCAAATTTTTCATATACTTTGAAGCAAACCAGACAGTGCTGGCAATGTCACAGCAAGTCTCCTGAATATTTAAAGAGCATCCTGTTGATTGGAGGGGGAGGGGGCTGCACCTTGGGTGTGCTCAGCAGCCCTGGGTACAAGCTGACGGGAGCATGATAGCAGAGGAGACCGCATGCATCCCACAGAGCCTGTGATGCTGTGAGGTTTACGAGGCAGTAAAACAGCCGTGGAACTCACATGAGCACACTGAACAAGCTTCCCTGCTCAGATCCCCCCCTCTTCCCCATTGTCCTTCCATGCGGCCTGTTCATTATTAGCTACATGATCACCTGTTGTGTTCTTCAAAGCTGCTCAGGTGTCACTTCCAACAGGGCTTTCCTGAAACACGCTGCCACCACTGTTGGCTCACAGCCCTCACAGGCAGAAGCGTGTTCAAGAGAGAGGACAATGACGATCCGGAGGCAGTGCTGGTGGTACTCCTCAAAACTAGCATGGTGAAAACATGGTGGGGAGGGTGCTGTACCATCAGCCAGAGATTAGCAGGAAGACACTCTGGAAGTTAGCCAAGCAGGGAAGTATATCCTGCTACTCACAGGATGATTTGAAAGGGTTGCTACACAGGACCTGTCTGGTGGTCCAGAGTTAGCCTCCAGGTGAGCATTTGAGGCGTAGCTCATTCACCTGCATATAGCATTTAACAATGAAGTATATTGGCTCTAGGACTGAATTGTTCAGGTAGTGCTGGAATGGAAGCTAAACCCTCTTCTTCTAATTCCTGGATCTAATTCCTTCCTGCTCAGCTCCTGGCATGACTTCACACTTCCTTTCTTCAGAAGAAAGGGTGTGTCGTTTCCCAGAAATTCCACAAAAGCCTTAGGGTAGATATGCAGATGTACTTTCTTGAGCCAACCTCTGAGGCCAGACATTCATCCCTGCATCTTGGTGGTGCCAGCCCAAGGATAGACCATGGAACCAATGTAGAGGAGTGACAGCTGCCTAAAGGAAACATTGGGTGCTGTCGTGGGAAGGCTGAGGGAGGATGATGGATGCTGGAAATTTGAGAACGAGGGGTGTTCACTACAGGAATGCTTGGGAGCGTTTCCCTTGCAGCCAGGCCAGATCAGGTCCACCTTGGAGGGATCTCAGCAGGTTTCTTGCTCATTTCTCCCTTTATACTTTTGTACTTGAGTTGCTTGGCTCCACATGGGTCCAAGAAGTCTTTACTACTTTCCAGATACTCAATCTTTCTCCTCAGGGTTGGCAGAGGGAACAATAAGTCCCTGTTATTCTGTTTTTTGGACCATGGTGAACAGTCAGGCAGCGGTGTCTATGCACATAGCTAGGTGGCCACAAGGATACGCCTCTCCCCATAGGCAGGTGATGATCCCACTGTATCTTCCTCTTATAAGCCACAGGATGGGGAGATATTGACCAAGATGGCCAAAGTGATGAAGACAGTGAGGTCAAAGTCCTTAGTGATATCTGTATTGGGGAATCTCAGTGCTTATAGGTAGCAAAAGGAGAAAATAATGTGACCCTGACCTCGTGACACAATTTCTGATAATAATACCCATGATACAGCCCTTTCTCTGCTTCTTATTCTCATCCTTTGGAGACATCTCTTCAAGATCTGTTTACTAATCCCGTTTATCTCAGTGGCTACTGCCTCTGCACTCCTTTAACACCAAGCCTCTCCTTTAGACACTCATTTTATTCTCCATCCACCACCTACTTCTCGTGGTCCTATGATACGTCAGATTCCACATCTATGACCTGTTTCTTCCTTATTTGCAGGTCTAGCTTTCCCAACAGTCGAATGAAAGGCCCCAGCTGTCTATACCAGTGGACAAGAGACAGATTGTCATCCAGACAGAGAGAATTCAATATAAGAAGTTAGGGTAAAGATAATTTGTTAGCTAAGTACCTGGCAGACACTGAAACAAATTACAGTATTACAGAGGCAGCTGTTGTAGGAAGCATCACTACCCCTTGGGCTGAGGAGAGATGGAGAACTGTGGGCGTGAAGAAGATGCAGGGGCCTGAAGGGTGATGATGCCCAGCTGGGGTCAGTGCCACTGAGCCTCAGCAGCAACCCCATAGGACCACAGAGGCCAGTGAGAAGAGATAGCAGTGGGTACACTGTATCTTGGTGGATTTACACAGCTGGTTCTGCTGTTGTTGGGAAGACCACACACCAACCTCAGCCACAGATTTAGAAGTGGAGCTACCTCATCGGACACACAGGAGCAGAATCAAGAGCATGTCATTGGAAGGGAGCCAGAATTTCCCTTTTCTCCAGCATTAAAGGAGTTTGGTGTCTCTTATCGGCAGAACATTACAGAGGCCAGCTAGCCAACAAAGGGTTCCCAGCTCTAGGAAGACAAAGCCACACAGAGGAAGGCAGGCTTGACACTTAATGATGGCAAGCTGTAACAGGCAGTCATGGGCCATACCCTCTACCTCGAGGCCTGGGGAAGGACTGACTGGAGGGTATTTTTGGGAAGATCTTGGTTGTCAGAGGCAGTGGATCACATCTATGGCTAATTATGATATAACTGTTCAAGCCACCAACACTTGTGTCTCTAGCTTCCAATTTTTCCAGTGGGGACAGTATATCTGGACCTCCTTCTCTGTTAATATAGTGCCTGAGACAACACTACACTGTATCCCTTGCCCTGTAGATCCGAGGGAGTGAGCTAGAAATCAGCTAATGCTCCCTCCACTGCAAAAAAAAAAAACCTTGCTGTATTTCAGGCTGTGAGCATCTTCATAAACCACAGATCCCCTTGGTGCCCTTGGCTGTGGCTTCTAAGCAGCAGAGCACACACTAGGCTGTGTCAGAGAAGCTTCCCTGACAACATGAACGCGATATGAAAGAAAGCTAGTCAGTCTTTGTTGCATAAGGTGCCTCAAATAGCCTCAGACAAAACACTCCCAGCTTCCTGGCAGAGGGGGAGGTGGGGAAGTCATGGGAAGGAGACTGCTCTTGTCCTTAGGGACCATCAGCCAGGGCTGGCAAAGCTCTTTCCCGTACCTAATTTTGAGGCACATTTACAGCTCTGCTGGCATGGTGTGGGTGTTAGACACAGCCTTGTCTCATCTGAGTGCTCAAACTGAGATGTTACTGCTCCTTAGATCTCTGCTTAAGGCATCAAGGTGAGCCTCCTGGGATGCCCCAAGGAGAGACTGAAGAGTGTTGCCAGATTCAGATGTACTGGTGGCCTTGGAGCACAAAGCAAAAATGGGGAAGGTTTCTAACAACATCACTGTGCTGCATAGCTCACTTGGTGATAAGGGCTGAGGTGAGGCCATAGGTACTTTCCCGTGGACTCTAGAACAGCTTTGATCTGTATTCACGGTTCATGGTTGAGCCCCAACCTGCACAGAGGCAGATGGGTCATGGAGCTATAGGCATTTGGCTCCCAGCTGCCTCCACTTATCTGATTGTTGCTTTATTCAGTTCACTCAGTTCTTGGTCCTCTTTCCTAAAGAGAGGAGACATTTATGGCCAGGCTTACCTCAGGGCTTCTTGCAGCCCCAACCTGCCCCTTAGTTTCTGTGTTACTTTGTCTCTTTGTTGTAACAGACGGAATGCCTGAACAGAACCAATTTAAGATGGGAAGGATTTACTTGTGGCTATAGTACACTGTACTGGAGGAGTGGCATGGGGACAAGTGTTACCTGTGGCTGCAGGACCATGAGACTGCTAAGTCACATCTCAGCAGACCAAGATGCAAAGACCCCAGACAGAGCTGAACTATGACCACGAAGCCTTGCCCCTATGGCCCTAGGTTACCTGGAGGCCCTAGATCCAACCTCTCCAAACAGTGCCACCTGCTAGGGACCAAGTGTTTAAACATGTGAGCCTACAGCACACACTTCACAGTCTTTATCTCACTCTGAGAGTCCTGCCTAAATACTCCCATCAAAACAATGTAGTTTAAGCCCCTCTCACTCTATAAAGCCTGAAGGCTGTCCCTCGACTCCCCCTCACCCCACAAAATGACTTTAAAACCCAAAGTTTAGCCTTCCAGGCCTTCCTTCATCTAAAAAACTCAATTTCCATTTCTGCTTCTTCCTTTTAATCCATCAACATTCGCCAGTCAATACAGGCAACTCTGCATTCTCCAGAAATGATCCACTGAGCTTCTTTGTGGCTTCTGGGGTCTTAAAGCCAGGCTTATAGATTACATTGATTTATGTTTCTTTTACTGTAGATGGAAGAAGGCCAGCAGCCAAGTAGGTACAATAGACCAGGGTTTGAGTGTCAAGTCTATCACCTGAAAGCTGTGGCCTCAGACAGATTTGATTCAACTCCCGCAACACTTTATGGAGCTATTCATAGGATTAGTGATAATGCACACGAACTTATGATCGTGGCATCTAGAAAAAGCTGGTTATAAATATTGCTACTGTATCATATTAAATATATACTAACATGCAATGAAAATCTATTGGGCTGATTAAAGGAAGGGCCTGGCACAATCTGAAGGTGGTGACACTGGGCTTGAAAGTCCTGCCTTGCTATTTTGGAGAGTTGCATGTGTTGTTTCCAGTAAAGAAGCAGTGTGTGTTCATGGCAGGGAATTCACAATGTCTGCACAGGAACAAAGACAGGAAAAGGATTGCCCACACTTTCACAATTCTGCATACTGCCTTGCTATCAAGCTTTTGGTTTGTTCTATAAATATGATCTCATAGTTCTGTTTCCAATGTTTGTATGCATCGTATAGTTCAGAAATGTACTATTTAATCTAGGTGTGGTGCTGCACATGGGATATATAGCAAGGTTGTTGAAAGAAAGAACAGGCAGGGAAGGAAGGAAGAAAAGGATGAAGGAAAGAGGAAGGAAGAAGGGTGGAAATAATGATAGTCATGTCAAATACAAAAGAAACTAAAGTATGTAATAAAACAATCTTATGTCATAGAAATCATACAGCTTTGGATCATCAGGACCAGCCCTTTCACATGCCCCAACAGTTCACAAGTGATATATATTTGGGGGTAGGCAAACTCAAAGCCCTGGATGTGAGTGTGGGTGGTAGCTGAGCTGGTCAGCACCCTGGCTACCCCTCACTGCTCTCCAGCACAGCTCCAGCTAGGCCTCCTAATGTCAGCCACCATTGTCAGGAGGCAGCATCAAGTCTCTTGCCCTCATGCCCTCATGCCCTCAAGGCTGGCTCACATGTGCCACACTCTACCAGGACCAGATCCATTGTGCTGCTTGGGTAAGGCACAGGATGTGCTCTCCCATCCACATGGTGCCAGGCAGCTGCCCAGATGAGGGACATCCCCATGGTCTCTAATGGTAATACGAACAATGAACATCCATACAGGCCCTGCTGCTGCATAGTCACAGACCCAGAGGTGGCTCTCAGCAGCAGCACAGGCTGGGACTTCTCCATGGCCTCATGGGGATGCTGGCTACTCATAACAGGCTATTTCTCTCCATCCTTGTGTCTCCAGTTCTATCTCTCTTCATAATGCTCAAACTCTTCTGCTTCTTCTTCTCTCCTATCTGTCCACCACACACTTGAACATTGTCATGGCTCCTGCTGCAACCAGGCCACGTGGCTGGCAGGCCCTTGGGTGACCTCTTCCATCTGCTCCATGTGCTAAGGTTGCAAGCAGGCCTCTAGGTGTCTATAGCCCGCCTGTGTGGCATGGTGGTAGGCGAGTCTATGGACTTCTGCCTCCTCCCACACCTCATGGCTTGGCGGTCAGCAGATCTCCTGACGTTTAACCTCCACTGCCATCAGCACAGCCCTGGGATACTGTGATGACCTCCATGTCACTGACCTTAGCCAAGCAGTCAGACATCCCAGCAACTCAGTTCTAATTCTACCTTTGCTCCTACATTTTTCCTGTTATGAATATATATTTGTCTAAACTTCATTTTGTTTCCTTGGACCACTAGAACATGGAATATAACCTTATAAATAATTTTTTTAAAAAATGGCTGATGAGGGAATTAAGTACATCATTTCCTGTAACTGAAAGTCTAAAGAGAATGTTGTTAGGGAACTAGTCAGCTCAGTGACTGAATGATATCCTTGGGGACCCAGATACCATCCATCTTTGGCTCCTGTTTTCTTCTGTGCATCACATGAGCAGTCGGCATGGCAGCGCTAGGTGTATGTTCATTCCTTTTATCCTTGTAAGCAACCTGAAGGCATGTGTGCTGTTATCACTCCCATTGCAGAGATGGGGAAAGTAAGGATCAGATCATGTAACCCAGGAAAAAAGAAGTGCTGTTGCCATGGTTCTAAGCATCACATCTTCACCCCAGCACCCACAGGTTTGAGTTTTTTATTTGATCAAACTGGAGAGTACATAAAATTTGGAGGTAGAATATAGCAAAGACCTCTCTTCTCTTCATTGTTCAGAACAATATCAGCTGTATCAGTTCATTTCCTCCCCCACTCCTCTTTCCCTCTCCCTTTCTCTCAATCTCTTGCTCTCTCGTTCTTTCTCTTGCTTTCCCTCATAGTCAAAGGCAATTTGATGAGATGTGTCTCTCTTGTTAAAGTGTGCTACATTTAAAAAGTAACACTAACATAGAACATGCCTTTATCACATTGAGACCTGTGGATGAACTTGTGCAAACTGGTCGCACTTAGTGTGACACCCCTTTCCTGAGATAAAGCTGGGGGATACTGAGCACATCGTCAAAGGATTTCTTCATCTACATAATGGGACTCATAACAGGTCCCACTCCCTAGGACTGCTGTGAAGATGATGGTAGTTCATGCTTGGAAACCACACATCATGGTTCCTAATCCACAAAGTGCACTCCAGAGCCCTATTATTTCATTAATAGTCTTGCCAGGTAGCTGTCATTGTTATTCCTGTTTTACAACAGGGAAAACAGCTGCCCCGAGAGTTATAAGAACCCGTGTCACTTAACTGAGAAATGACAGGGGCAGGATTCACAGTCAAGGTTTTCTGACTCTAAGGATGTAGTCTGCCAAGGAATAGATGAGGCCTGGCCACGTGGTAACCTAAATCATATGCCAAAGATCAATTTGTTAAGTGACAGTTTTATAATAAGAGATGTAATTGCTGGGTGCTGGTGGCTCGGAACTTTTTCCTTCCTCCGAAAGAAGTAATGGGGATGCAGCAGAGATAGTGGTAAGGGCTGGGACTCTGTCAGGGCCACCCTGCACCCCAGCCAGTGAAAATACTCAAGAAAGCCCTTGATCCATGTCAAGGAGCAGGGGCTCACCAGGTCTCTGCTTCTAATCTGCCAGGGGGCTGAAGTCAGTCCCTGCCCCTCTCCTGGTTTTAGAATGGACATGGCCAAAACAATTAGGGTGAGGAATTATGAGTGAATTGATGTCTAAGGATCTCATTTGCATTATTGTTAGAGTCCCCAGGTCCCTAGTCCTTGTCACCCCAGCTCCCAATTCCATCTTGCCTTCAGTATTCAGGAAGGACATTCATTGTTGGCATATAATATATAATATATAATATATATATATATATATATATATATATATATATATATCTTTGCTATTGCTTTATTACTTTTCAAGTGACGGCAGCAGAATAGACTTTGTCTCGATATTGGCTGAGAGAACGTGGTCTGCATTAATTATAGACTTGTATTTCATTCTGGCATTGCTTCTTTTTGATGTGCGGTGGGGCTGGGTGGGGGTGCTTGGTCCCCTTCTGTAGGCTTGTTTTAGCTGGAAGAATGAGCTGAGTGTTGGATGCTGTTTCTCTTGTATGGAAGAAGTGGCCACTGAAAGGAGATGGAGGCTCAGGAGGTTCATGAAACTCACAAGCCACTTTGAAGACTCAGAAAACACATGCTTTCACCAGGTCCAATAAATACTACACAATGGCTGGGGGTAGGAGAGGACTGTTCTGTGGAGCTGCCCACAAGTTGGGCAAAGAACTCAGGTAATGCAGCTGGAGTGAGCTTTCCCAGTGACGGCACCACCCTAGTTACCCTAGTTCCTGTAAGTGACCACAATAAACCCATGGGCTCATCAAGCTGGACTAGGATAGAATGGTTTCTCTGGAGGGTTGGAAACATTTCTTTGCATCCCCACAGGAAAAGAAATATAGCATAGAGCTACCCAGAAGCTCTTGTAGTAGAGATGAGAGTGAGGATCCTTACCTGGCAATCAGCTTCAGAGGTACTTAGACTGAGAAGGGATTGAAGTCCCCAGAAGAGTCATGCAGTGAGTGCCTGATTCTGGACAGAGGCCTGGAAAGGTCTTCAGATGCGTGCCCTGAAGCTGTTGCTTCTCTTGGTATTAGCCTCTTGGAGTCCTTGGACTCTGATGCTGTCTGGTTGGCTACTTTTGCTGATGAATTATAGATCCTTTTGCTCCCCTCTGTCTCCCAGATATCTCTAATTCCCCTCTTGGAGTATAGAGCTCTTCAGAGAATCCTAGTTTAGAGAATCAAAAGAGTCTTCCCAGAGGTGAGCCATAAGTGGGACCTTCAAAAACTGAAGTGGCAAGTGGAAAGAAAGAGGGAGTATGAGGCAATAAGGAACTCTATAATAATCGGTTTAGTGAGGATTGTGATTGGTGAGTGTGTGTGCTATGCTCTCTCTCTCTCTCTCTCTCTCTCTCTCTCTCTCTCTCTCTCTCTCTCTCTTGTAGCTATAAAGCAGCTCTCATCTTAAGAATAGTTAGTCCATCTTCCATTCTATACAACATTCTCCAAGATACAGGCACAGTCAGCCCTTGTATAGCCACCCACCAAGGAGCAGGCCTAGAATCACCATCTCCCTGCCCTCAGAAGTAGACATTCTGGTTTTAAGGCTTATTTTTGGCCTTTCCTGGTCTCCTCATTGAGAAACATAGACAACTAATTCTATCTCAGAGAATAATAAGATAACTAAGGCCCAAGGGGGGAGGGGCTTGCTGTGTACCAGGCACTGTACTGCTCGGGGCTTTAAAGGACTCACCCTTCCAAATCCCATGACAGCCAATCAGCTTTGCTGTTAAATGTTGCCTTTTCTCATGCACAAATGAAGAAACTGAGGCTCACACATACCAAGAACTTTGATTATCTATTCTGTCAGGCTGGATGACAGGTCTCCGGACTCCAAGGTAGAATATGGTATGTCTCATGACATCAATCTCAGGCACATTTTTAGATTCTTCTTTTTAGTTCTATGTTTCCTTGGAATAAGATAAAAAATCATGGATTCCCAAGGCAACCTGTGATACTATATAGTATGTATTTATTTGCAAATGGAATTTAGAAATGTTCAAAGCATAAACATGATTGTGCCAGATACAATGCCAGGCTGTGAAGGTATCGGTTAAATAGGCCATGGTCTGTCCCCAGAGATGAGCTGAAACTCTAGTTCTTCAGCATGCAGAGGACTAATTCTGCCAACTGATTCCTAGAGAACCATCAGAGAGGGCACCATGGGTGCTTGCCATGCCTGTGTCTTCTCAACCCAGTATCTCCATGCCTATGAGGATGTTCTCTCATGCTGAAACAAGCTCAGTCATAGGTTGGAATGGGGGGTATCCAGTTTTCCCCTACCCTTTGTTTTTTGCATGTCCCATTAGCTCAGGATGATATGTAAATTCCATTTGTTTATTTAGTATGTGTCCATGTGCACACACATTCCATGGAGTATGTGTACGTCAGAGGATAATTTATGAAATTCAGCTTTTTCTTTCTACTGTGTAGGGCATGGAAATCAAACCTAGGTCATCAGGTTTGGCAGCAAACACCTTTACCCACTGGGCCATTTTAATGGCCCTCAGAATGATGTTTGTAATGGTTGGATTTTTTTTTTTCGAGACAGGTTTCTCTGTATAGCCCTGACTGTCCTGGAACTCACTCTGTAGACCATGCTGGCCTCAAACTCAGAAATCCACCTGCCTCTGCCTTCCAAGTGCTGGGATTAAAGGCATGTGCACCACTACCACTTGGCCCGGTTGGATATTTTTTTTAAAGAGCAGGATTTTATAATATATGAACATCTGATTCAAGTGTTGGTATGACAGTTGATACTGTCAACTTGACAAGACCTACAGTCATCTTGGAGGCAAAGTTCTGAACTTGTTTGTGAAAGGATCAACTAGATTGAGATCAGAAGACTCTGATGAATGTGGTGACACATTTCCACAGGCCAGAGTTCTAGACTGAGCAGAGAGGAGAGAGCAAGTTGAGTGTAAGCATCTGTTCTTCTCTGCTTCCTGATGCAGATGCCGTATGACCTCCTGCCTCAAGTCACTATGCCTTCCCTCCTGGACATGACAGACTGCATCCTGTACCCTCAAAGTGTGAGCCAGAACACCCTTCCTTCTTTCCTTAAGTTGCCTTTGTTTCATATTTTGTCCTAGCAACAAGAAAGGTAACTGTCATAGCCAGTGTCCATACAGACAACCATGTTTCTACTGTCCTTCTCATCCCTTCACATCCATTGTGTGGGTGGCCACTCTTGTGTCCTTGAGGCACAAAGAAAACTTCCCGCTAAGACCTTTTGGCTAAAGACATAAACAACAGCTCTCTTCTCTAGGTACCTCCTCCACATCTTACTGTATTTACACAACCGTATTACACCGACTACTCCCCCATCACCTTTTGTAATTTGCTCAAGGTAGAAAGTGACAGTCCATCACAGACACCCAGACCAAGGACCTAGGAAGCTCCCACTTGCCCAAGTCCTCAGCTACAAAGCAGGTGAGCCTGACAAATTCCAGCTGCTGTGGTTTTCTAGAGCCAGGGCTGGCCCTCATGCCGTGCATGTACCACACAAATGGTATGTGGGGCCATGGCACCATGAAGGTGGAAGCTAGGTGGCTTTAGAGCTTGGAGTCTGTGATCCTGGTGGGTGGTAACCATCACAGGACCAGCACTTCCATCTGGAGGACTAAGTGAACTTTAAGGTCCCTTTCAAGTCTCTGAGACCTGGCCGTGAGATCTCTGGCCAATTCCACTGAGGGCTGACCACACACTGTCTCCAAAGGCTCCCTGGCACCATGAGCTCTGCGTGAGTTCCTCCCTCCAGCTAGACTCTGTGGAGCTGTGATGTTCAAAGCAGGAAATAGTGTGGGATCTACTTCCCCAGCTAATGTTGTCATCAAACCTAGTAAGCCATCTGGAGACGAGATAGAGTTCAGCTTGAAAGTCACAGCCACCTCTGTCATTCTTCCCACTTGGGAGCATCGCCCCCTACCCTGATGGAACCCATCTCTCAGCACCAACCCATTAGGGAATAATGGAAGTCAGCTGGATCTCCCTCTAAACCTTGACTTTGCCAACCATAAGCTATGAGAGTGATGGCCATCCCACTGGTCTAGCTGGTCCATTTCCTGAAGAAATAATCATTTTTCTCTGGAGGGGAGAGGGCCAGAGGTAATACTGAAAGCTGCCTTAGGCCCAGCCTGGCATACTCCTGCTTGCTACATGCCGAAGATTCTCACCATTATTATTTCATTCCACCTCAAGTTTTCTTCCTTCGTGAGGACCCTAGGAGGAGGCAGGACAGAAATGTTCCTATCCAGCCCAGGGAGAAAGAGCAGTTCAGAGAGACACTACCCCAGGGTCACCTTCTTTTGCAGTCTATCAGTAGCCTTCCTCTGCCCTGTAAGCTCTCCCTACAGCCAAGTGCTTAGGCTTTGGCTTCCTCTGTTTTTGGACACACTGGTTTTTTATCTGTAAAGGGGGGTCCTGGGTACATTCCTAACTTTGGCTTCCTTTCTTGGATGAGTTGTATAGGTGTGAATGGGTGTGTGGGCGGGTATGTGGAAGGGTGTGAGCATGCTGCTCATTATCCTTTGACCCTGCTGTCTTGTCGTGGCCACTGTCCTGAGCCCTGGCTGAGTGGTCTCATTCATATTCCTCTTTCTCATGCCCATATAGAGCCCTGACTCCGAAGGGCAGAACCCTCAGAGTAAGCAGATGCCTCACAGGAAGCCCAAGGAAAGAAAACCATCTTAACCTCTGGCACTGAATGGAAGCTATCCATCTGTAGCACGGGACCTTATAGCATCTCCAAGTCTTCCCACAGATTTCACACCTAATTTTTGCCCCTGGAGGACCCGAAGACCTCAAGAGAGAAACTTCTTTTTGGGTGACTCCTTGTCCTCAGAAGGTAACGTAGATACTGTTAGGCTCACCTTCACCCTTGCACAAAAGCAGTTTCTACAGTGGAATTCTAAGTAAAAGAACAATGATGTTTGAAAATAATCACAGGACACAAGATACTGCAGGGATGAGTCGGGAACAAAATGAGAGCAAGGACAGAACCCCAAGCATCTTTTCCTTACCAGTATAATGGGAACACGAACACTCACAAGCACATCTGTAACTCCAGTTCCAGATAATACGACACCCACAGGAGCCAGCCACGCATGCACACACACACATGCACACACACACACAGACACACACAGACACACAGACACACACACACACAGACACACAGACACACACACAGAGGATGGAGTGGAACGTGAGAATATATGCAGAGGTGGTGATTTCTGCCCTTACTCTATGGTTCCACAGAGCAAATCTAGGCTCTCCTTCCTCTTCCTCAGGGTTTCTTGTTGGAGCTGATGAAGAAATAAAACAATACCCCAAAATTCAGAAGTTCCCTTCCATCATATCCACATTGTGCACCTTTCGGCACAGTTCTGAACCTCAGTGTTTGCTTGTGTGGATGGGTCTGATAAAGACTGATGACAGTCTCTTTCATGAGATGAGGAATTTTGCTTGGAGAATTAACAGGTTGGAATTTATATATCTTGTAAGATCTCTCCCAAAGCTGGCATCCTGATACTTGGAGGAAAGGCAATACATTCAGGATGGTGATGTCCAATTACCAGTGGGAGCATCTTGGGTCTACACGAGCCAGCGGGAGGACCTCTGTGGTGCTCTGAGATTAGCCCTGTGAGGCGAGGCATGGTTGCTGCAATGGGAACAGCAGCTGTTATCTGGCGTTCTGCTGATGAAACCAAGCTTCCTCCCTGCCCCGGCCCCCTTCTCCCCCTGGCCTGTGCCACCTGACTGGCATCACATCTTATCAGCACAAACCATCTTTCCCTGGGAGAAAGGGAAGTCAGGAGGGAAAAAAAGCTTGACCCCCAACTTGAGACCCCCAGTCTATCTCTGCCACTTGTTTCCATAGTGATTGCCATGAGCAATGACCTGCCACTCACTCATTGTGGCCTCTTTGTCCTCCATCTATTACTGCATCTTGCTTACAACCGAGTATCCGATAGGAAAAAGTATAGGCTCTGAAACGGAACCTGAGAGCTGGAGCCCCAAGCACTACCCTCCCTCTCCCCACCCGCACTCCCCTGCACACACCGGCCTCTTCCCCTGGCTGTGGAAAGACCTTGTGCTTGTCTTCCCTGAATTAGGTCTGTTCTCTGAGGTGACCTCATCTCAGCTGTGAGACGGAACCTTTCAGATCCTGAAGGGATCGGGTCCTGGGCCAAGGGATGAAAGTGGCTAGCCATGAGGATCTGCTTCTAGTTCCTGCCTGTGGAGCATGGAGCTTCTCGCCTCCTTGTGTCTGCCAAGGACTGTGACCTCCTTTCTATCCCTGAAATGTTGGTCCAGCCCATCCTTGTCCGCTCCTGGAGTCATTCAGACTCCCCTACTTCCTATCAGTCCTGACAAGAGAGCACCTTGGCTTTTTACCCTGGGACACATCTGAATTCTGCCCTTTGGAATGAACCAGGGCTTGAGAAGCCGCCTTGGCCAATAGCATTGCCTCTGTACTCTGGGCCTTTAGCTATGGGACTATCATTCTTCTTTCACTTGCAGAATTAGCATGTTTCTCCAGAACGGGGGAATGGAAATTAGACACCCCCACCCTGGTTTCACCCAACTATAAATAGATGCATTCTTTTTTTTTTTTTTTTTTTAAATCGATTTCTGTGTAACTTATTTCGAAATACAAGGCAACTGTAAGGCAGGTAGTGAGTCTAATCCTCTGTGGGGAAGCTGTATCCAGATGCCCCATGCTCAGTCTGGCATAGGCGAACAATTGGACAGCAACTATTCAGCCCTTCTACGGCTTAAGGCGGGGACATTAGTATTACAGCAGCATACTGGCCTGGCTCAAGAACCTCTTGCTCTTAGTTCCATTTCTCTCCTGTCCTACGCATGAACAGAAGCTGCTCCTCCAGTGTATTGACCCCCACCACTGCCCTCTTCCCACACTCTCAACCTTTCCCCCCCCACTCTGCCTAACCAAAAAAAAAAAAAAGCAGTCCTGGTCTGTGGGCTGGTTTTGACAACCATTGCCTCATGGACTGTAACCCTCAACCCCTCAAAACCGCTACCACTAATCATAGCTGTGTCTCCTAGTCTGGTATTGAGTGCACGCTGGTTCTCTACTAGTCTTTCACTTAGGACCCTTTAAGGGTAAAATCCTTAGACTCTGAGGTGCTCTGATGGGTAAACTGGAGTTCCTTTGCAGTGAGGAGCCTCTGGGCCCTAATTGTCTATTTCCTTGTCCCTCCTCTGTGCCTGTCCTGGCAGGTCCCCATCTGGGATGGGGTCAGTCTGCTGCTTTTATTCTAAGAGTCCAGCAGCTGAAAGACCCAGAAAACCCCCTTCCTGGCCTCTGTGAGGTGAGAGCTCAGGATGTTTGCCTGCCTGCAGCCAGCCTGACTCTGTGACTTACATGGGGATCTCAGCCCGTGCATCCCTTGCCAGGCTGAACAAAGGGCTCTCTGCCATAATCAGGTGGTCCATGCAGCCTGACCTCCAGGCCCTCTGTGACCCTCCCCTCCCCTCTCTCACCAGCCTTCTGCTCTGTAGTTCCTGCTATTTTTTCCAGGGCAAGGGATCTCCATGTTTTCAAATACATTGCGGGTACCTTGAAATGAAATCTCACTGAACTCTATTCCCCTTTAAATCTTAAGCTTCCCTTGACACCCAGACTAGCTCAGACTCCCTGCGGTGTTTTTTAAATGTGTATAGTCCTTGGCAATGGCTTGTGTGCTGTGATTATTTGAATCTGACAGATAGCTGTGTTCCCCTCTCAAAGCTCCACGTTCTCTCTGTGTGGTAGTTGTGTTTTTTTCCCAGCTATAAGCTTCCCAGTTCAGTACATAGCTGGGTTCCACTGGTTGCTTGGGGGAATGGAATGGTGTGCTGCTACAGTGAAGAGGAGGGAAGGGAGGATGTACTCCTCACCTCTGTCCCTACTGAACAAATGTTCACGTATACATAGCCTTTGAGATAGGCCTGAGGTGCTTCCTCCTGAGACATAGCCCCTACTCCCTAAAAAAGAGACATATGTAAAAGATGTCGTGGAGTTAATCTACTGGAAACTTGGTCGTATTGCCAAATACAAGCCAGGCCTGGGAGAGAAGCTTCTGTCGGGGTTTATAGAATGAGCCAGAATGGAAGTCTAACTGATTGGCAAGCATAAGCCCAGGCTTAGCCAGAGAAAGAGCCAGATAATAGAGCTGGATAGGAGACCTAGGGGCTTGCATGTCAGCCAGCCAGTGCTGGTCCCATGACCCTTCCTGATGGTTTGGTCAGACCCAGGTAGGAAATCCAATGAGAAACTAGGTCTGGGGTGAGCCTATAATCCTAGATACTCAGACTGCTAGGCAAAAGGATAGTCTGTTCAAGGCTAACCTTGGCTGCAGAATAAGTTTGAGGCTAATGTAGGCAAATTAGTTAGACTGTCTCAAAATAAAAAGTAAAAAGAAAGGCTGTGGCTGTGGAGATGCTGATGAGCTTATTTAGAACATAGAAGGGTCTGGGTTCAATTGCCAGCAGGGAGACTTCGTCTCACAGAGCAAGCACCTCCTTCTCTGTCACTACCCCACTTCTTCCAAGACTATATAGGTATTGATGCTGGGTGATTGGGGCCATGCCCTTCGGCTGTACCCTGGGGCCTCCTTATGGCTGCCCTTGTCTGCTGGGGTGGAGTCAGGACATCTGTAGTGAGCATGGCTGGGGTGTCCTCCCCAGTTAGCCACAGTTCTGTGCACTGGTGCCAGGAGTCTGTCTGCCACACCTTGCCATCTCTGGACTTGCTGGAGTGTCTTACCAGAGCTGTGAGATTCACCCCCACCGTGGGGATCCAGTGGGACTGCTCTGCCTCCCAGAGTTACAAGGAGCCTCGTGCCACAATGGACATTTTCCCAATCTATTTGTATTCTGCTTTTGATGGAGCAGAACCAAGGAATTGGAGGAGTTGGATCCAGTCCTAGTCTTGCTCAGCTGACACGCTGTGTGACCTGAAATGGCCTCTTCCCTTCTCTGGACTGCAGCTTTCTCTAAAACTCAAGAGATGGAGTAAAGGCAAAATTACCAGGCCTGAAAATAACAAATAGTGCTTTAAGACCTACCCAGTTACCAAGAGGCTGTGCTGACCTGAGAAATATACTTAACTTCTCAGACTCTTCCCCTCTGCCCCATAAGGCTGTTTGGAGGATCAATGAGAAAAAACATCACAAATGGACTCTATATTGATTTCCAGACACTCACCAAATGGAACACACCCCAGGAGATGTCCTATAATATTTAAGCATGCTTGCAACCTAGCAAGTTCTATCTTTCTTCTAAAGGCAAACTCTTCCTTGTAATCCATGCTGGCCTTGAAGTTAAAACGTAGTCAAGGCTGGCCTCAAACCCCCAATCCTCTGACCTCAGCATCCCAGGTGGTGGGATTACAAGTGTGCACCACCCTTGGCTTTTCTTCTATCATCTTCTAGTGGTGGCCAGACAGGAGAGTAAAAGCTTAGGTCTCATCCTATGTTGGGCCAATAAGAAGGGCTGAGGACCCCACAGTAGGTTAGCAGGGCTTCCTGAGGCTAATAGTTGTTGGGTAAAGACTGTCTCACATGCAAGCCCAGTGTGTTAGACAGACACCAACCCTGGCTAGTGGGCAAGGAGTACAGAACATAAGTGTGAGCCTGTCCAGGTTTCAATCCTACATCACCTGGTATTAATTGTTTGGCCATGGGTACAGACCTCAATCTTCCATTGTTCTAGCAACGTCATGGAGCTACTATCAGTGTGCTTGAGATGGGCTGGAAGCGACTGATGCTAAGATAGAATGTAAGAATCTGGGGGACCCCTGGGAGCAATGGAGGTCCTTTCTGGGAGTGGACAGCTGGGCAGGCTTCGGGCCTATCCAGCAGTAATTGAGACAGGTTCAAGACAGTGGGGAAAGAGGCAGTAGGAGCTCTGTGGAGCACAGTGCTGGGATGCAGACCATGGCCAGCCCTCCCTATCTGGAGAGGCAAGAGTAGCACCCTCTCACTCTCTTTTGAAGACAAGTGGCTCATGTATCTCCCAGCTCTTGCCAAGAAGGCCCTTTCCTCTTTTTTTTAGGTTGACCCCCCAAAGATGCCCGTATCTTGGCAGAAGAACAGGAAGAAAATATTTATGGAATCCAGCTCGGGAAGCCCCAGGCATATATTTAAAGTCTTGGTAGCTCAGGAAATCCATCTGCCCTGGGGCTTTATTCAAAGTAGGCCAGAAAAAGAGAAAATAAGCGTACAGGTTTGCACTGATCTTTCCCTGGAGGTTTGGGCCTAGCCTGAGGCCCTACTCCCTAGGAAAGCCTTCACTTTCTGATGGGTGATTGTCAGACACCGCCCCCACCCCCACCCCAACCCCAACCCAGATTGTCAAGAAAATGGCAGTGGGATTGCTGTCAATGGGACAGGTTCCTGCACATTCAAAAAAAAAAAAAAAAATCGGCATTGGCTTGGCTACCTTACCCTTCCTTATGACAGTCAAGCCTATGAATTAGATATCTGTGCCTCTTCGGCTTAGAAGAATGTCGTTTGGAATGTCATGAGTGTGGGGCAGTGTAGACAAGACTGCTTAGATAAACAGGATAGCCATTAAAACTGCATTTACACCACCAAAGGAGGGCTTGCTATATATCCTAAGTGGGAGGAAGCAGGAAACCGCACTGTCTTGAGAATGATCTCATCGGCTTACTGAGCGGTCTGCACACAGAGGGAAAGGCGAGAAAATGCTTGGAAAGGTTCAGAGAGCCACAGGTGATTCGTTTCTCTTTTTCTTAGCTTGCTCCAAATTCTCTGTGATGATTACATTTTGCTTTCTGAGGAAAAACTTTTTTCTTTCTTCTTCTTTTATTTTTAAAATCTTGTTAGAGAAAAGTATGTGAGCCCAGGAGACCAGTCAATTGGGAAGGTATTTGTCACGAGGACTTGAGTTCAGATACTCAGCAGCATGTACAAACACGTGTGCCTGGAATCCCAGTGCTGGGAAGGCAAACAGGAGGATCCTTGGGACTTGCTGAATGGGCTAGTCAAATAAGCTTCAGGATGAGTGAGATAAGCCTGTCTCAAGAAGTAGGTAGATGACTGAGGAGCACAACCAAGATCTATCTCAGGTATACACACACACACACACACACACACACACACGCACACACATGTATACACTCATACAGCACAAAACAGCTGTGTACCAGATGGCCAGTATCAAAGTGAGCACCCCAGGGTGCAGAGGGTCAAGGATTAGCCCAATAAATGCACTGAAACAGAGATAGGGTTGGACAAGACACCCCAGGATTTCTCCTCTTACGGAGGACTAGATGTAGAAATTAACTGAGCACCCAGCATATGCCAGCCGACAGCACAGTGCTTCACATGGACCCTGTGCAGCAGCAGGGCCATCACTGGTTCATCACTCACATGAGGAAACACAGCTGGCAGGGACTGAGGGAATGGTGAATGAATGAGTGAATGCCCCCTCCAGTTTGATGAATGTCTAGAAACTGATGGATGTGACCTCAGGATAATTCATGGGTAGGTACCCCAAACTCAGACAATGCTCTGAGTGGGTCATTTCCCATTTGACTTCCACAGTGACACTGCTTTAAGACTTTAGTGTGCCAAGTTCATGGGTGAAAGTGCTGCATCTTGGAGGATCTTGGAGCTCACAAACATGCCCAGTACCATGGCCTATGATTGACAGTATGAGGCTCCTCTCCTGACCCTGCAATGTCACCTCAGCAGAGCCTGGATTTATTTAATGATCCTGGGTTAGTACTGCAAGATCTCTGAAAGGGCAGCAGATGAAGGATATGAAGGGAGGCTTCTGTGGCACTTGTGAGTTAACTAAACCTGTGTGTCTTTTGGATCCCAGAGAAGAGCAAGGGTTTAGGACACAGCACAGGCTTGGGGTCTGATGCTTGTGGTATCAAGCCTTCTGTTCTACAGTACATATGTCCCAGGAAGACATCTCCACCCTCCAACCCTCACTTTCCTCCCATGCCAAATGAGGAAAGCATTTTACAGAGAGGTTAAAAGAGAACTGGCTTTTAGGGATCTTACTGAAGGCCTAGCCTAGGGGTTGCTCTGAAGCCGTCTTGGCATTGGCTCTTGTCCGTACACTCCCTTTTCATCCCTCACTCTAATGTATGGCTGTTAGTGCTTGCCTTCAGTATTAGTCAGTAAGTAGCATTGCTCTCATTGTCGAGGTTACGTGGCTGTGAAGGAAGTGAAGAACATTCCACAGGTGGGAGGTGTCAGTCAATGTATCAGGAAGGCTTGGGAATGGAAAGGAGGCTGGTATGGCTGGAGCCTGAAGTCTGTAGATGAGATCCAGGGGCATGAAGTTAGGAAGGCCAGCTAGGACCAAATAGTGGGATGTTCTACATAAAAGGATGGGGGAACTTTGCCATTTAGAAATAGGACCCATTGTGCATTTCAGGTCAGTACCTGTTAGGCAGGTTCTGTCACAGTGGAGGATGGAAACTCAAGGAACCTAAAGCTTGCTATTCTAATCCTGTGAGAGTTGATGGGAGCAGAGGCAAGGAGAGGAGGGTAAGGGTTTAACAGAGAGCAGAGAGAGCAGGGTCTCTATCTCTGTCTGTCTCTCTGTCTCTATCTGTCTTTCTGTATGTCTGTCTATCTCTATCCATCTATCTCTGTATATGTGTGTGTATGAATGGATGGATGGATGGATGGATGGATGGATGGATGGATGGATGGATGCATATATACATTTGTGCTGATACAGGCTTAAGTAAAAAGAGGGACATAGTGACTTTGATTGTTCTTGTTTAAAACAAGACCTTTTACTCAAAGCCTCTGCAGACTTAGCTGGAACTTCTTAACATGCAGCAGGAAACCAGGGCATTCCCAAGCCCCCAGGCGAGGTCTGTGCCCATGCCTCAACTCTCTGACCTATGCCTCCCTCACTCCCTCACTTCCTCACTCCCTCACAACTACTTACTGCTGGGGTTAGATGACCTGTGGATGTGTCACACTCCTACCAGACACCCAGCAGCTGGGACCTTGGGCACGTTGTCATGTTTCTTCTCTCTCCACAGTTCCCAGCACATATACAAGAGACACCATGAGAATGACAAGGACAAATGATTTCAGTTTGTAAGTCAGAAGAGGGGTCAGGTAGGCTGGCCATTAAGAGCAGAGGTTGTCCCAGGTGATCAGGAAATGGCTATGGTACACACACACACACACACGTGTGCGCTCGCGCGCGCATGCTTACATACCCACACACCCCAGAGCATCACTGCAGAGCCATTAGTGCATGCTTGCTGAATTCTGACCACTGGGAAACCCATCACAAGTCAGTGCACCTCCTGGTGGGAGGGATGGCTTTTCAAGCTATTTGGATGTCCTGTCAAGGAGAGGCTGATCTGAAGAATAAGAATCCATGTTCCCAGGAGCCCCTAAAACAAATGCTGATGGTCATCTACTTAAAGTAGCTACTGACCTGAAAGATTCCCAAGTAGATTAGGGTGGATGATCACAAAATGAAAGGTTCTGCTGTCCTAATGGGAAAAGTTCTGCCTCTTGGGGCTATGCAGAGTGGTAGTATTGGGTAGGAGTATTGGAAGTGGGGGTATCTTGCAGCTTTGAGGCTCCAGGATTAGTATGTAGCATCTGGAAAGGCAGTCTTCAAGGATGAAAGCATTGATTGGCAGAGGATCTTTACTGCACCCTTGCTTCTTCTGTGACATCTGTCTCCCACCAGGATCTAGTCTAAGGCAGAGGCCAGGTTCTCTTTGGTTCTTTCCTAAGAGAAGTTGGCTCTTGCCACTTGGGATAGGACAAGTGTCCAGCATGGAAGTCTTAGAAGAAGATACTTCTGGGTTAACAATTCACTGGCTTTCCCAGCTCAGAGCCCCCAGTGGATTCTGCTCTGTCCTGCCTCTACCTTCTTGGTTCATGGATCTGGGCAGTGGTCAGATCCCCCTAGCCTTGTCATGTGTCCTACTGTGTTCATTAACTACACTGACTGTGTGTCTAAGATTAGTTGAGCATTGTGCTGGACCAAGCAGACATAGGCTACATGTCTCTGCAGGAGACAGAGAACAAAGGTACAGTTGAAGTATCTTAGCATACTCCTTCAATGAGGGCAATTATTACATGCCATAAAATAAATTTTCAAAAGGTTGAAATTTGTCATTTGAGATTTTATGACAAGAAAGCCCCGTGTGCCAAAACCCAAATAAACCCCATGAATCAAATCTACTAATTTTAAAAGCACATTTATTTATTAATTTTGAGGGTATGCATGTATGTATGTATGCATCACATGTTAGGGAACACACGTGGAGATCAGAGGGCAAGCCTCTACCATTGACTCTCTCTCCTTCTACCTGTACATGGGTTCCAGGGATAGACCTCAAGTAGTCAGACCTGGGTAGCAAACACCTCTCCCTGCTTTCCTCTTCATGCCAACCTCCATCAAAATATTATTGTTTTCAACTAGATGGACACATTAGGTGGTTAACAGCACTTGCTACTCTTTCAGAAGATCCAAGTTCATCTGCCAGTGCCCACACAGGGCAGCTCACAACCACCTGGAACTCTAGATCCAGACTGTCTGAGACTCTTGTGTCACTCACATGCATGTAGCATACACTTAGGGAGACAAACAGATACACATGCACACAAATTGAAATAAAAATAGATGTTAAAGGGGGCCTGGCAATGGTGGCACACACCTTTAATCCTAGCACTTGGGAAGCAGAGGCAGGTGGATTTCTGAGTTCGAGGCCAGCCTGGTCTACAGAGTGAGTTCCAGGACAGCCAGATCTACACAGAGAAACCCTGTCTCGAAAAACAAAAAAATAAACAAAAAACAAAACAAAACAAAACAAAAAAAGATCTTAAAGATACTCCAGCATGCAGTTCATATGAAAACATTACTAAGGTCTTTGATTTTTTTCATACTTAATCTTTCAAGTCTGGTGTGTCTCTTAAAAGGATAGTTCGTCTCAGTATATTCGAGCTTCAAGAGCTCAATGGCCACGCATAGCCAGTGGCTACTCAGAAGGAGCTCCTGTAGCCTAGATGAACTTGGAGGACACAGGGCCGTTGTGCCGATAGGCATGCACTGAGGGAAGAGAAACATCCCTTTAGGATGGCTGCAGGAAGATGTCTATGTTGTTTCAGAGTTGGCTGCCAACCTGTCTTAACTCCTTTGTGGGAAGTTGTGTGGCCAGGTGGGTATATATTGAGCCCAGCCAACTTAGTATAACTTGTTCCAACTTGAGTAATGTTCCCCATGAAAGGCCTGCTGGAATCTGTACCAATGTCACTTTCTTAAGGGCACGGCTGAGAGTCTCATTCTACAGCAATCCCCTCAATGGGTCTAAGTAAGTTCATGTCCCAGATGTCCCCTTCTACAGGTGGGACACATTTTCCCAGAATGCACCTGCAATCAGGCAGATGATCTGGAATAATCTGGTGACCTTTCGCTTGACAACATTCAGGAGTCTCTACTAAGTAGACTTAGGCTACTTGTGGCTCTGGAGGAAGCTCTCTGTCCTATCTTGACTGGAGTGGACTGTACTCACCTTTGTCTACATCAGCTAGAGAACTGGCTGCTGAGAAATACCAGTGGTGAGCTGCAAAGGCAGCTGGGCAGGCACAGGCAGGGCAGGGCAATGAGAAAAGAGGCTGCAAGACTTCTTAGCTCTTGGACCTCACCAGCTAATGTGGCCCTAGCATGCAGTGAGCTGGGTGCACAGTCACAGGCAAAACTATGTGACTAAGGGCTCTGAACTCCAGCCACTACCTCATCATACTTGGACCACAAGAGCTCCACATCTCAGCCTGTTGAGATAGTGGATGAAAACGGAGGCAAAGACTGGCAACAAGCTACAAGTGACGTTCTGGGATCATTTCTAGAAAGCTCAGTGTGTGCAGCGACCCTTCATATGCTTGCATGGTCTTTAGAGCCTGGATGAAACCCAGAAGCAATCAGGCCAGGGAGTGCTATCCCGATAAATCTCTGTATATCACAAGTGTAGGGTAGATGTAGACATGAGCTTTAGGCCTTCACTGCTCTGGAGGCAAGAAAGGGGATCTGGAGTTTGCAAAATTGGTTCCCAAAAGATCTGACTTCTTCTGTGGCAGCTACCCACCACAGCAAACATGAAGTTTCTTCAACAGGACTAAAAGAGTGGTGAATGGCTAGAACAAGAAATTGGCAGGTGCCTACCATGACAGTCTGACAGGAAGGCTATCAGGATGAAGTTGTGTTCAGTAGAGTGTAGGCAGGGAAACAGCTGGTTAGAAGCCCAGAGCCCTCTGTGTCAGGACTTGTGAGCAGCCACACTCTTCCCATCAGGATTATCCGGGGTCTTTTATTTTACTTCTCCTCCTTCCTGAGCCTTGTAATAATCTAGGCACCAGGAGGCTATCCCTGAAGCTATTTTAGGCTAAGGTAAAAGAAGAGCTAGGCACAGCAGGCAGTTACCTCTGAATGGATGAACAAGCAAGTGTCCGAAAGCAGATTTCAGGCCAGTGCTTCCACCTAGGGCAAGGCTGCCAAGACAGAGAGGACTAGCTACCCCCACTGGGGGCTTGATCCTGGGGTAGCCGCTAGAGAAAGGCCCAGGCTGACCCTGCAGCAGGCTCTTCTGCGGGGAGCCAAGTTGTTGCTTTTTTGCCTAAGTGGGGGATCTCAGCGGGGAGGCCCGCCACCCCGCAGC
The DNA here is from genome assembly GCA_019843815.1 of Montemys delectorum. Classification (NCBI taxonomy): domain Eukaryota; kingdom Metazoa; phylum Chordata; class Mammalia; order Rodentia; family Muridae; genus Montemys; species Montemys delectorum. Next base: position 27,740 of record JADRCD010206103.1, on the reverse strand, counting down.
CCTTCTGAGCCCTGGAAAGTGATGGATGCAAATGCCATCCAGAGCCACTTGCTGAACATTGAATTAACTGTAGAAAATTAACTAAATGAGGTTGGTGAGTGAAATGTAAATGAGCCCCTGCCCAGCAGGAGCTTGGGAAAGGATCTCTGTGGGAGACACAGGCAGGCAGGAGGCTGGGAACTCTGAGGGTGTGCCGTAAACAAACGTGTATAGCCCCGTGAACAAGGCAAGCAAGGGCCAGGGGCTTGCAGGGAGGGGAGGGGAGAGGAAGGGCTGCGTGTGAAGTGCTGGTGGAACAGATGGAGGAAGGGCCAACAGAGCAAGGAGAGAGAGACTCAGGTCCTAGGAAACCACAGTGCTCCTTTTGGGCACCCAATTAAGGCAGCACTGTGTGGTTTGAGTTAACAAGCACGGGGCCTTATGATGATGAAGCAGGCAAAGAATTCCACCAGCATACAGGAGCAAGTGCCTTCCAGGCAGATGGGCCTCACAGAAGCCTGTCGAGCTCCACCTTTAAGAGCCTCAGTCCTGAGCTTCTAAGAGAAGGCTGGGATGCAGATTCATCTTTTGGCGCGATGGTCCAACCTGTGGCTTTTTGTCATTTGGCTGCACCTGGCCAGGGCATCTAGCCCCGTCTAACCAGGGCATAGAAGGAGAGATGAAGCTATGTAGATATGGGAAGAAGCAGGGGCCACCTTGCAGGGACCACCTTTCCCGTCACAGACCTTCTAGAAACATCTACCCCTGGGAAGTGCTGCTGCCCTCTACATTTCAATCAAAGAGATTGCTTCTTGGTCACCTTACTGATGAGAGCTTCCCCAGTGTGTTGAAGTAGTCTTAGGAGCAGAATTTAGAAGGGCCAACACGGGGCATCAGGGCAGTGTCTTTCCAGTGATAGTCCGGGTACCATCATGGGGGCTTTTCCCAGTCGTAAAGGGAAAAATCTAAGCCATAGACCAGCCCCCTGCTAAGCTTCCCCTCTTGATATGATTTCCAACTCTCTGGTGCCTCCTACTGTTTGCCTGCCGTCACTCACTGGCAGATGACAGATGAACACACAATTAGCAAAATTACTAGACAAATATTATCAAACAGCCGATAGCTCATGCCTGGAGTTGATCTCTTGTTTGTGTGAGTCAGCCCATGTGTTAACTACTATAATTGTAATGGCTTACACATTACATCATCACGTCTAACCGGCAACTTTCCAAGATTGAACAGGCGGGGCCCAGCCTGTGAAAGAAAGGCAGAAAAATTGATATGACTTCCCGGGTTAGGGGTCATTGCTTCAAATGACATTGCCCAAGTAACCTTATCTTCCTGAACCTCAGTTTGCTCATCCATGAAATGGCAATCAATAGTAATGTCAAAGTCTGTTCCAGCTGCTACGAAAACATGCCTTAGGCTGGATAATTCACTTCTCGTTATTCTGGAGGCTGGGAAGTTCAAAATCAAAGGGCCACCAGATTCCTGTGTGATAAGGGCTCACTTCTCCCCCTTAGTTAGTGCCCTTTGGAGTTTTCACATGGCAGTAAGTATGATAGCTCTTGGAAGGGAATGATCCAGAATGATCTGCAGCCTTTTATAACTTGATCTTCCGAAGCCTCCTCCTTTAATAATACCAGGCTGTTTATTAGGTTCCAGCATATGAGTAAGAGGAGGGGGACCAACTTTCAAACCACAGAGAAAAGTAATGACACTTCTGCAAGCCATTTTGCAAAGGCCAGGAGCGATGGCTGTTGCTTAAATAAAACTAGACTGGAGCGGCCTACGTTAGCACTTTTATAGCTGTCAATTAAATTAAATAACAGTATTTTTGATTCTGCACAGAGGACAAAAATTCCCAGATCCCCAATCACCTGAACACGTTCGAGGCCACCCTGACTTGGCTGATCACCCTCGGCTGATCACCCTCGGAGATTTACCAGGGCTAAGAATTTATCATTCTGCCTGTGCTCGTGATTGTTTACTGGGATTTGAACTTTTTTGTGTCTAAAAATGTCACCCACAGAGGGTACATAAACATTTCGAAATGTCTTAGGATCTTGTAAGGTCAACTCCTACCTCTTAACCCAGGCAATGTGGTGCTCTGAAATCTACAGGAACCACCCTGGTGCCCCAGGTGGGGTGGGGTGAGGAAAAGGAAGGGACAGTAATATCAGGTGATCTCAGCCTTCCATCAAGAGTTTAGAATTGGGCAGGCCAGCCTAGACCTCAGGCGCAGCCCAGCCTATTTGAGTATGAAACCCCCAGGAAATGGACCTTGAAGAAGCTTAGATGACTCAAACTCAGACCATGGATAAGGATCTCTTCAAGCTCTGGGACCATGGTGCTTTGCTCGAGAATGTGTCCCGTGGCACATTGGATACTGGATGCAGGCTAGGCCATAGGTGGCAAGGTCCCATTGTCCCACTCAGAAGAAGAAAGAGAGAACTCCTATGTTAGCACCAGGAAGCTCTGGAGAAGCTCAGACTCAGTTCTGTAGGCTGGGGGAAAGCAAAGACTGTATGCCTTTTCTGTTGTTCCATGAGCCGGAAGAAGGCACTCAATGATTGTTTGGATGCTCTGGTCCAGTGATTTCTGGGTCACCATCTGCCATTCCCAAAGAGGAGAGGAGGCATGGTATATAGAGAGCCTGTAGTACACTGGGGCTCAGTCCCTTGTTCTCTGTAGACTCTCCACACCTGTACTGTGACATTATGTCTCCTACTTACAGAGGAGACACCTACCGCTGAATTGTTAAGGAAGCAGGCAATGGCCACATAGCCAGTCAGTATAGATCTGCTCCACAGTCTATTGATTTTCCTCTGGCCTTGCCTTGAGTTTGGTTTCTTAGAAATGCTTGAGCCATCACTCCTGCAGCATGTGACCAGGAAAGCATGTGCCCAGGGAAGTAGGGGAAGGCAGGGCTAATATTCTGGTCCTCAGTCAGCTGAGAATAGAACAGTAGAAGGAAGCCAGGAGGCTGGGGAGATGGATGGACCAGGAAGCCTCTGACCGCTCAGATATGTCAGAGGTCAGGAGAGGAGAGACTGCCATGGCATATGTTACTGTGACTACCAGAGCTGGCCCCATTTTTCTTCACTGGCTCCCAGCCCTGCAGAGTCTGGATTTTAGCAGAGGATGGCGTTGAGTGACAGGGGGCTGGCAGGCCCAAGGCCGTGGCAGCAGTGAATCGAACAGCTTGAAGAAAGGGGGCAGCTCTGTCCAAACACAGCTTTTGTGCAGCTGGCATAGTTATCTCTGCTACTGTCTGAGGGCTGGCAGGCCAGGAGGCACTGAGTCAGTCTTGTCAGGAGGGCAGAAAAAGGAGGCAGGAGGGAGATGAAGTTGGTCTCCCTAGAAGTCAGCCGAGTGGAGGGAACCACAGTTCAGAGAGTGAGCCAGTAAGGAGGGTTCTTCCATAGTTCTTGTCTCTATTCCTGCTTGAGTTCCTGACTGATGCCCCTCAATAGTGGACTGTGATCAGAATATATAAATCAAATAAAGCCTTTTCTCCCTGAGTTGCTCTTGGTTAGAATGTTTATCACAGCCACAGAAAGCAAAGGAGGACCACTGGCGAGTGAGCCTTTGACGTACAGCCCTGGAGACGCTCTAGTTAAAGGAAGAGTGTAGCAAATTCTTGGGTGGCCTGTGCTCCCTCTGCCTTTCTATTTATCTGAAGTTGTAAATGTCACGTCTGGTTCTGCCAGGTATGGGTTGTTCTGTGTCCCATCCCTCTTAAGCCACCATAACTAATTGTAGGGGCCATGGGAATCTTAGCAGCAGTGAGAGCTTCTTGAATAGGCGAAAGCCAAAAAGTATTTCAAAATCAAGTGTGTAACAGACCCGAGGGTCTCTGACAGCACTTTCCCATGTTGCATCCCAAAATGTCACTGCAGCCTCAGTTCTGTATACATACCATGTGTGTAGTGGGCATGGCACTGGTGGATGCTGGCTGGGAATTTGGGGCTCAGATTGGAAACTCACAATAGGATTTACAGAGTTTAGGCTGTACATGCACTTTTCTGCTCTTACAGAAACATCATTCTTTCCTCCCTTCCTTCTTCAATTTTCCTTCCTTCCTTCCTTCCTTCCTTCCTTCCTTCCTCCCTCCCTCCCTCCCTCCCTCCCTCCCTTCTTTCTTTCTTTCTTTCTTTCTTTCTTTCTTTCTTTCTTTCTTTCTTTCTTTCTTTCTTCCTCTTGCTCTTTCTCTCTTTCTTTCTATCCTTTTTACCATTACCCCTGAGCTCCTCAACATCACTTGACAATATTATGTTAGCAAAACAAATGTGTCCACCTCACTAGTATATACATTTGCTTTGCTGTGTAAATGATTCAATAGCGGAGTTGCATGCATAGCAAAGAATCATTTTAAAAACAGATTTCTTCTTTTACTTTTTTATTATTGTGTGCCTATGTATTTATGATATGCATGTGTTGGCACAGGTATGAGATGGTGCATGTATGGAAGTCAGAGGACAACTTGCTCAAGTTGATTCTCTTCTTCCACTAAGAGAATGAACTTGAGCCACAAAATTCACTTCTTTATGATTTATTATAGTAAATGTTTGATTTGTGTGCCTAGTTTAAATACCTATATGCCATGGGCTGAAGAAAAATTTCTCAGGTACAAGAGGACCCAAAATTTTCTCAGGAAAAGGGGACTTACACTAATATAGGGCAAGCACGTAAGCTAAAGGCCATGGGCACATGGTGCTGTTGCTATGTATGCTGCCCAGACACAGAAGTGGGGCACATCAGCTGCATTTCCTATCTCAGCTTAGCAGGCACACATCCCAGAGTCTTCACCCACAGTCATGTCAAGTGACATTTCTTTGCCTAGTCCAGGCTCTGTGATACAGATCATGTAAGCCCTCTGATGTGACCTGTTATCTACAACTTCAGTGGCTTAGTAAAGTAAAGGGATGTCAGAGGTTGAGGAGCAAGAATCAGGCCTGTTTAAGGTTACCCAGTATAAAGGTCATGGGCTCTTTCTTCTGGTCTCCTGCCACATAGGGGCTGGATGGACATGCAGGGTAGAAGACAGTTGATAAAGAAGAAAGAGTCTAGACTTCCTTCTGTCTTCACCCAGGCTGATGAGTCAGAGACAGTTCACTTTTTCTCTTGATGACATATCTGGATTGTCAAATTGGCTACAGACCTCAAGGCATTTGTGTAAGGGATTTTCCAGAGTAGATTGAAATAGGAAGACCCACCCTAAGAGTGGGTAGCACTGTCCTAAGGGCTGGGATGAAGAAAGAAAGAAAGAAAGAAAGAAAGAAAGAAAGAAAGAAAGAAAGAAAAGAAAGAGAAAAGAAAGGAAAGAAAGAGAAAAGAAAGGAAAGAAAGAGAGAGAGAAAAGGAGGGAGGGAGGGAAGGAGAGAGAGAAAGAGAGAGAGAGCGAGAGAGAGAGAGAGAGAGAGAGAGAGAGAGAGAGAGAGAGGAGAGAGAGAGGAGAGAGAGAGGAGAGAGGGAGGAAGGGAGGGAGGGAGGGAGGGAGGGAGGGAGGGAGGGAGGAGCCTAAGCAGCCACACTTGTCTTCCTCTGCTTTCTAACTGTGAACCCAATGTGACCAGCTGCCTCTACCTCCTGTCCCCATGTACCCTCAGGTCATGAGCCAGAATAAACCCTTCTTTAAGTTTGCTTTGGTGGTTGTTTTTATCACAGAAACACTCTAGATCCTGACTTTTCTCTGTCCTATCTCATACCTCCTTGGTGGTCCCAAGAGTGTTCTTAGGCCTGTTTCGAATGCACCAAGTAAAATGTTTCCAGATTTTCCTTTCCAGCTAATGCATGGGGTGCATGGGCTCCAAGCCCAACTGCTTCCTGCTGTAGAAATGAGAAAAATGGAAGGGGGAATTCCTTCTTCCATGAGTAACTTTCTAGTCTAGCTGTGAGGAGCAGCGGGCAGTGCATTTTTACAGAGTGCTATAAGACTGAGGTGGGAGACTTGGGGGCTTTACCGAAACCTCTTCCTTAGTCACCTGTGTGACCTTGAGGTATTGTTTAGTCCAACCCCTGTCCTCCATTCCCCCAATCATAAATGAATCTCTGAAGAGGTGATGAATAAGGCCCTTTCTAACTGCCCCAGTACATAAGTTTCACAGAAATGCGGTCTGTAGATAGATGGACCAGTCAGCCTTGGAAACTGGAAATATTTGCAGGCACAGCCCTCGTACATCAGCCTGTCATCCGCCAGGGGATCTGAAGTTTGGAGAGAAATGGGTTCCATTTTCTTTCTTGGCACAGAGCTCTGGCCAGCATTAGAGGTACCACCTTTTTCCATCTCCTGCCAGTAGATGTCTCTGGCTTGAATCAGCATACTCTCTTTGAATATGTTCCCTAAACAATGGGATTTAGCAGCAATAGCAGGGAAATAGAACCTAATGAGGGAGTAAGGAGAGCAGTTGGGCAGAGGGCAGGGATTAATGCCATCATTGTTCTCATGAGAGGGGCTCCTGTAGGTTCCTTGGAAGAGAGTTAATCCTCTCAATCAAGGGCCTGTTTTTGCTTTTCTGTCTTTCCCCATGGAGTGCTATAGCAAGAAGATCTTCACCAGATGTTGTCAGTCTTTAGAACCAATCAAAAGTGCTCTGAGGTCCAGGCAGGGGCTGGTAGCTGGACCAAATGCCCTTTTCTGCATGGTCTGTATAGTCTAGCTATGGATACCGAGCAGGCTGCCTGGGCAGAAGCCTTGTAATCATCTCAAGAGCTCAGGAGCTCAACCTACAGGAGATGGGGGTCTCTTCCTGCCTGTGCCATATCCAAACTCTGATTGTTCTTTGAGAAGTATCAGTGTACTAAGGAGATGCATAGCAATGGAATTCCAGGGCTGAGTTTTGCCTTTAACCATTTGTGTGGATTTGGGCAAATGTAGTTACTAAGGCCAAGTGTCCAATTTCACATGTGTATTCACAGCTATCGCACAGCATCATTTTTACGAATATAATGATGTAATATTTATAAAAATGCTCTGTATGTGTACAAAGCTTATGATGGCTCCCTTTTGTAGAATGTGGACTATTTTAATGATTCCTCAGTTTGTGTGTGTGTGTGTGTGTGTGTGTGTGCGTGTGTGTGTATGTGTGTGTATATGTGTGTGTGTGTGTGTGTGTGTGTCTGTGTCTGTGTGTCTGTCTGTCTTCTCCTCTGAGAAGGATGAGGGTGGGATCTCTGCAAGATCAGGGGTTTCTAATAGGATGAATGTTAGTGCTGAAGTACAAGAACAATCAAGGCTGGCTCATCCAACATAGAGGTAGGGCTGCTGGGAACCATAGAAGGTTCCGGAATGCAAGCTTTTCTGTACTGAAATGAGGAAAGTCTAGGCAAAGAGGGATGAACTTCTTTCTACATGGGAAGGAAAGAAGGAAGGAAGGAAGGAAGGAAGGAAGGAAGGAAGGAAGGAAGGAAGAAGGAAGGGAGGGAGGGAGGAAGGAAGAGGAATGGGAGGGAAGGGAAGGGAAAGAAGAATGGAAGGAAGGAAGGGTGGAAGGAGGGAGGAAAGGATGGAGGGAGGGGAGGAACAAAGGGAGGAAAGAAAGAATGAAAGAAGAAAGGAGGGAGGAATGAAGGGAAAGGAGGAAAGGTGAAAAAGATGTCGCTTTCCAAATCATGAAATCAAAACTTAGAGTTTGCTGAAGTGCTGAGAGCCCAGCACTAGGAAGAAGAATGAGGTTGTAACAGTTTTACTTTCCCAGCAGGAATGGCAGCCAGGTGAGCTAGAGTCCATTAGCACCTTGCTGTGTCACATTATTCAAGTTTCTGCCCAAGGTGGCTTCTGTATCCCCACCTGAGAGATGGTGCAAAGTGGCCTTGGGCCCTCAGGAGTTTGTGCTTCAGAACATTAGCAGACCTCCAGCAGCAACAAGGAATCCCAGAACTCTATTCTATGATTAATTCTCAGAATTCTCAGCTCTGCTCTTGGACAATGAGGACAGTAAGATGGGGAAGGGGTGTGGGAAGGTGGGGGTGGTGGGCTAGTCAGGGAGCTGGGAGGCAGAGCTTTTGGAGAATATTCACATGGTATCTCTCTAAGTAGAAACTACTGTAATTAGCCTGGCCTGAGCCATCCATCTTGCCCATCTATGTGTTGTCAGAGATGTATGCCATGCCATCCTGACCTATGGTACTGTGTCAATGAATCCCCATCCAAACATCAAAGCCCATTTTGCACAATGGTCTTTAAGATAATTAAAAGCAATGCCATTGTCTTCCTGTCTGAAATAGTTCTGTGTTTCCCAAATCAAGCCAGCACAGGTTCTGTGTATATGCCTCTCCACTGAAGCCCCTCCACTCCTCCATGCTTCTGTCCTAATCCTGCCCCCACCATTTGTCAAAGAATACTTACGGTGCTCTTGGACATTCCATACACCCTTCTTATGCATCTCCTTGTACTGGACTGGACTGACATCCCTGTACTTGATCTCACCTCCTTAACACACATGCACATGTCTCCTGCAGAAATAAAACTAAGTGCAATAAGCAATATGTTTTTGGCATTTGTTTTTTTTTTTATCATTTAGTGGATATCAAATGTCATGCTAGCATCTCTGCTTGTATTGTTTATGTTTTGATCTTCATATCCACACATCCAAGGAGACGTGGCTCCAAACATTTTTACACACGAGACTTGCAAAACTTGAGAAACTTATCCCGAGCTCGGCAGCCAGTCGGTAGAAGATTCTGGCCTCTAACTCAGAGCTTTGTGATGTTATGCTCTCAGCCTGTATTCCCTTAGCGTCTCTGGGGAAGGCGGCTGTATGTTGCAGCCCAGTGGATATGGGACACTAAGCAAGGAAATAAATATCAGCTGATGCTTCTTGAGGGTTTGCATTAGATCAAGCACTGCTTGTTGTTGGAGTTTCCTGTGTTGTTCCCCAAATTCCTTCCATAAACACAGAGGTAGGGATATAGTCCTCTGACTGCTGCAGGACATTTAGAGTCTGGAGAAAAAAATGGGGATCCAAATGTTCCTCAGAGTCCCTAGAGACCCTCAAGGGTCTAGGACATGACTGTGTGTTATAGGAAGCCCTGGACATACAGGACAGCTCCTCATAGCTCATTGTTTGTATCAGGACAACCACCAAGCCTGTTACAAGACCATTCTAGCTTGAAATACCACTGTTGGGAGCTGGAAAGATGGCACACTGAGTAAAGGCTCTTCCAAGCCTGGAAAGCTGAATTTGATCGATAGATACCACCTAAAGGAGGAAGAAGAGGACCAACCCCATAAAGCCATCCTCTGGCTCATGTACCCATGAGCATATGTACTCACACACATCATAACGCACCCAGTGGTGATAATAATCATACATTTAAGAATACCTTGTTGGGGAGCTGGTCTGAGACAATCATCCTGACCATGAGAAGACCAAGCTAGGATGACATCTTCCCGAGACCACATAGGTACAACTCTTGCTTATTTTAAGTCTTGAGTAAGCTCAGGGTCTTGCAGGCCTAAATGGTCTGACCTTCCTTTTTCACATCCTGCTATCATGATGTCCAGAGAGCCGAGGGCCAGAGCCTCTGCACAGAACAAGGACTCTAACAAGGCTGATAGTGATAATAACATCCCCACCCTGCATCAATAGAAAGATACAGGAATAGATGCTCACAAAGCCCCTGAACTCATGTTTACTATCATCCAGAACCCTGGAGCTTATTTATGGCTAGTGACTTGGAACACTGGGGAATTTGCGAAGACCAAAATCACTCTAGACATAGCTCAGGAGTGAACAGCTTCTTCCCAAGAGCTCCCCCATGTTGCTAGCCTCTCTGGTTAGACCAGTAATAATCTATTTGACTTTTATTTTCTAGGAAACCATGAGTGGACAGTATTTTGTTGTTATAGTGGTGAGGTGTTTTATCCTTGATGTTGTTGCTATTGGCATTGTTTTGTGAGGCAAGGTTTCATGTATCCAAACTCTTTATTCAGCCAAGGATGATCTTAAATTTCTGATCCTCCTGCCTCTCCCCACTTGTCCAAATGCTGGAAGTTTAGTCAGTCACTGCCATCTCCGGTTTATGCAATTCTCAGGAATTGAACTCAGTTCATGATAGGCAAGTACTTTACCAACTGAGCTGTATCCCCAGCCCCAAGCAATGGTTTCTTATAACTTCACTATTTTTGTTTGATTGATTTCTCTCAAACCACAGTCCTCCAGACTGACAGTTGATAACCCATAAACAAATTAAAATGAACTTGAAGCTCGAATTTAAAAGAACCTAAGGGAATTTTTTTTTAATTTTTATAGGCAAATAATTCTTCCTTAGTACAAAGATGTTAGCTCCAAATGGTGTATTGCTTCATATAGATAAATGCAGACTTGTCCCTTATAAAGCAGCAGTTTCTTGCTTGTTGGGGATACAAAGATAAATAAAGCAGTAAGAGAGTTTACAGCTGGAGAGAAAAGTACCCCCCTCCCAAAAAAAAAAAAAAAACCTTTTTATTCAAAAGTGAGAAATGTTAGGTAGCTTCGTATAAGATGTTTCAGGAGGTTAGAAAATACAACAATCAGCTAGGATTCAGGAGGTTGATGGGCAGACAGCATTTGAGAAGGGCCGTGGAGGATAAACAGAGTTGGAGAGCAGGCTGTTCCATTGAAAGGAAGCAGCTCGGACAATCTCAAAGCCAAACATGTGGTTCAACAACATAAACACCACTCCACTGGCTCCCTTTCCTGGATTAGATCTTCCCCAATCTTAGTGTAGCTCCCAGTAACAGCCAGGCAGGCCTTTGTTTTCTCAGGTCAAATATAATAGGAAAGGAAAATAATCTCATTAGCAGTTCCTAATCCCATGTGCCCAGCCCTGAGCTATTTACCCTTGAGGTTAGGACAAGGCCAAATCTTTCTCCTTTGAATGCCATTGATAGTAAAGCCACAGCAGGAAGTGGATGAGGAAATGCTTCCATTGAAATAGAACTAGGGAATGTTGATGTAAGGAAGACAGGATGGCCAACATGGCAGATGCCTCTGTCTCGGCTTTTTAAGATATGGCTAGTACAGTTTGAGAGTAGCCTGAACCAAGCCAGTGAAGAATCTCAGTGAGATTAAGAGCCTATCTATGCTTATTATGGAAATGCAAGAAAGAGGGGGAAAATGGGGTGTAGACTGAGGATAAATTGGCAAATGCCATCTTGAATATAGATAAACCTGAGTGTGTGTGTAAGCTCCCAAGAAGACCCAGAGCAAGGAAACACTGAAGATGTAAGAGATGTTAGGAGCATAATTGATGGAGAGAAGGCCGGGGTGGAATAGAAGCTGGGCTGGCTCTGAGGAGTGGGACCTATTCTTGCTCCTATCACAGGAGAAAAGACAAACTCAGAGAGGTCCAGAAGCTCACAGTGAATGATGGTCTTTCTTAAAGCAAGACACACCTGTGAAGAATTGTGGTTTCTTAGGACTGAGTCTCAGTTTTGTACAGCTGTTGAGTCACTTCTTGGATTACTGGTCTGGTTCCTGTGCATTTACAAGCCATTTCCTGTGAAATATGTGGCCCTTCTTCCCAAGCCTTTGAGGAAATGGGCCCACTTAATTTCATCACAGTGCCCTTGACATCTGGCAGGCAGAAGGGAGAGCAGAGCACTGCCCCTCCTGTACTGCTGGTGTTTGCTTGCTGTCTTTGGCATTCATCCTTTGGGCTGAGTTACGATAGTCCTAGCAGGATATAGGCAGAGCTCTAACTCTGATGGAGCATGCCCTCCCAAAGTGTCTATTCTTAGCAGGTAGGGAAGGAGCAAAGGCCTATGGGTGCTCTTGTTGCCTGATTGATCACCCATGGCAACTTCATAAGCATTTATCTTCTCTTTGGCCTGAGAGTTCAGAGAGCTAAGGAAATCATGACTTCCTTTCTCAGCTTGCTTAAGAACTTTGGACTTAGATTAGTCTGGGCTTGAATGCATATTCAAATCTCTTAAATGCATATTCAAATCTCTTAAATGCATATTCAAATCTCTTCAATTATCTGGATGGCTTCAAGCCCCTCCCTTTTTTTGCTGATGCAGATCCAACTGGTCTCATATGGCCTTTATTCTGGGTATCTTGCTTTGCTTCCCCATCAAGAGAATGCTTCCAATCATAGTTTAGTCCTGCATCTGAAAATTTTGACCATCACTACCATCCCCTGATCCTACACACCATAGACTGACCAGTTCAGAGCTTGGTTTTTCCAGAGTCCCCATTGCATATGCCATGGAGGGATACAAAGAACTTTAACATCCATATCTAACTCCACCATTGGCTTGATCTTCCTCATTAGCTGTCAAGAAAAGTTACATGATTTAACTGGGAAGAATTAGAATACAGGGTTAATACCTGTAAAAGTCACTTTTATTCACCTCAGGTAATTGTCATCTCAAAGGTTTACTGCCTCCATCTGCTAACCTAGGCTTACTTCTGGAAGTTTCTAGCCTCTATACAATCTTATCTAGGTGTAGAATGTTTTCATCCTCTGAGACATACTGCTGAATTAACTTTTTTTTTTTTTTTTTCTGGGGATAGTTTTTTTCTTTATTATTTTTGTTAGCTTGTTTAACTCAGCTATTCTGACCCAAACTCCTCTTCAACTTCACTGATTCAAACAAGCTTTTCTCAGCTTCTTACTGAATTGCTCTGCTTGGCCTCATAGTAACTTCGGGAATATGTTATAATCTTCTGGCTCCTTCTCATTATCTGGCTCGTTCTGTCTTCACCTGTGTCTAGCTTGTTCTCTCTTCAACCTGTCTCTGTAAAACTCTCCTGGTTAAACATCCTTCTCCCTCTCTCTGTACTGCTCTCTATAAGTTACCTCTCTTTCCTCTGTGTTCTAGTGAGAGTTTGATATATCTTATTCTGTCAAATCTTTCTCTGATTTGCCACTTTGTGGACCCCTCAATTAGAAGTCACTTTCCAATATAGATGCTTCCTTCTACAAACTAATTTTACCTTCATTGTTTGGGATTAAAGGTGTGTACTAAGGGTTTGTCTGTATTCCAGCCAGAGCCATTAAAGGTGTGTGCTAAGGCTGAGCCACACCACCACTAGAAACAGGTTTTTCTAGTAAACAACACAATCTCCAGGTTGAGAATGTGATCAAATATCCTGCAACAAATACCCACTGATGTTTGGATGTGAAACATCCTCATCAGTCTCATGTTTTGAATGCTTGGTCCTCATCTGGTGGTGCAATTCTTGCAGGTTGTGCCAACTGTAGGCCGTGGAACCTAGTGGAAGAAGTATGTCATTAAGGGAATGTCTTAGGGGATGCTGAGCCAGTTCCTGTTGTACTCACTGCTTCCTGCCTACCAAGAAGTAAAGAACCTGCTCTGCCATGTGTGTTCTGCAGCTGTGATGTTCTTCCCAAGTGCTTGTAGCCAAGAAAGCACAGACTTAATCCTCTGAAACCCAGGCCAAGATGAATCCTCCCTTGTTTTGTTTCTGTGAGGAATATTGGTCATAGAGGCATGATAGAAACTCATGCAGTACCCTATGGGGTTGACTTTGACTGACCTAAACCAAAGGCAGAAAATAGCAAAATGTATCTGTGTTGAAGTGTAAATTTGGCCCATAAGCCGCTGAAGAATAGAAGAAGCCACTGGGTTGCTTGTGTGTCCAGCCCACACTGGACTGTTTGAGATGTAAAGAACCATGTGACCTCTTTGACAGAGTCCTGTGTGACAGCAGGGACACTGCTTTCCTTCTGAGTTGTGCCAAGCTCAATCATGCATCACTTCTGTACGGCCTCACTTCATACTCTACTCATTGGTTCACCGACTGGCTTTAAGTACAAATGTTCCAGAAGGCACCAGATAGTACTTCTTTCCCACTGTGCTCTTCTCTTTTCCTTTATTCATGTTTCTTCGAGGTCAAGCTCTTACCATCCAATAAAGTGTCAGCAAGCGAGCTTTGCCTCAGGCTTTTCAGGAGAACTCAGACCTTATCTCTGTGCTTTTGGTTTCTTTATTTATAGGATTGACCTAATGGGAGCTCTCTCACAGGACTATTGGGAAATTAAGTAAGACCTTGTGTCTTAAACATATAATGTAGAGTGGTGAATTACAGAAGCTCAATAAATATGAAAAGCATTAATATCTACAATCACAGCACAAGGTGGTAGTTACTTCTTATTGGGTGTCTGATACATGCCAGGGTTTTATTGATATTGTTATTGGCAGAAAGAACATCCTAAGTCTGGGGAATAAGATTGAGTGTACATTCTGTGGCCAATATGAGGCAGAATCTCCATGTAGTTATTTAGGAACCACAGTAATAACTAAGAAGGGAGGAAGAGGCCTGTGGACATGGCTCAGTCAGCAATGTGTTTGTTTTGTGGTCATGAAGATCTGAGCTTGCTCACCAGAACCCACATAAAAAAAGGCATTTATGGTGGTACACAATTGTAATCCCTGTGCTTGAGATGGGAGGAGCCCTGAAGCTTGTGGGACAGCCAGATCAGCTAATGGGCAAGTTCCAGGCCAGTGAGAGACCCTGCCTCAAAATGAAAATAGATGGTGTTTCTGAGGAATGCCAATTGAGATTGTCCTCTTGCTTGCATAGGCATGCTCACATATGTCATATATGGTCATACACAGATGCACAGATACACACACACACACACACACACACACACACACACACACACACGAGAGAGACAGAGAGAGACAGACAGAGAGAGAGGAGAGAGAGAGAGAATAAAAGAAGATCTGACCTTTGAACTTTGTATCATAGGTATAATTTGGTACATCAGGTTTCTTGAATCAGGCAGAGACTTAGGAGACTTGGCACAAATTAAAGGGGAGATGTCACCTTTTTCATTTCACAATAAACAGAGTAGTGGGAGGTAAGAACAAAAACAAGCCCTTTGGTGTAAAAGAGCCAAAGCTTAAAAAAAAATCATACTTTATCAATATCAATGTTGGAATTGCCCAGCCAGGCAGGCCCAGCCATTTCACCATACCACGATGTTTTTTTGTTTTGTTTTGTTTTGTTTTTTGTTTTGTTTTTTTTAAATGGTAAAGTTGCCCTATTATCTAGGCAGAATACATTCTGAGAAAATAATAACAACTAACATTTATTGAGAGTTTATTGCATACTAGGCACTGTGCTGTACTTTCTCTCATTCCATCCTCTGAAAATGCTTAAGGTGCCAAGCAGTCCTGGCTCCCCATACATCCAAATAAAGGAGCTCAGAAATTGTGAGAATTGGCAGAAATCTGGGGGAGAAACTTTTGATTAGGAAAAGCGATAAGCCAGAAATGCCTCTGGAAGGGTTGATCAATTACAAAGTGATGTAGGAAGTGCTACCAACAGTCTCTTCCTGCTCCAACAGGATTCCTTGACTATCACTTTCAGGCAGAGCACTCCCAGGATGCAGCAGGGAGATCCAAGGGGATACAGCAGGGGTGGGGAGTGGAGGGGAGTCGGGGAGAGATTCCAGATCTCCTGTCCCTGGTTTTATGTGAGAAAGGTATGCTCAAGCATTGCCTACAGCATATTTGCATGACATTTTATTAGACTGTAAGGCTCTGTGGCTTTAAGCTTAGAGAATGACTGGCATGGTGTGGTACCCCACTGCTAAATGTGAATGTTAGCTGGCATGAGTGTACACTGACCTCCCGTACAGATAATAATCTCACTCCACCTGCCAAGAGCGAACTGCAGTGCTATAGAGGGTGGTATTTGATTTGGGTATTATGCTGGTTAGGCTTTAATGACGTGACACAGACTAGAGAAACCTAGGAGGCAGGGATCTCAACCAAGGAAATGCGTCCATCGACTGGCCTGTCTGTGGAGCTCTTTCTTGATTGATGTGAGAGAACCTGTCCAGAGTTCATCCTGGATTACAAAGAGAAGAATGGAACACTTAAAATGGTGAGAACCGGAAGGTGCTGGTCCTCTCTGACTGCAAGGATGAGCTTCACTAACCCACTCCTGAACATGGACACAAGGACAAAGTCATGGACAAAGTCAACTGATCACTAACAGATATGTTCACCTCTAGAGCGAAAGGAGGCCCTTAGCCAAAATGCCTTTTCTTTGGAATGATAGAGAAAAGCGACTTTGCTTTTTCATTGTCCTTCCAGGGTCTCTTTGGGGAATCCTTTTAAAAGTTGCACCAGAACACAGTCTCACGTGAGAATAAACGAAAACTTTGGCTACTGGTGTTCACTGTGCATCTGTCACAGGGGCTGAGGTGATTTAATTTGCCCTGTAACTAAAGAGGCTACCGTGTTCCTGGCTCCTGTTCTTCCCTTGGCAGCTTCCCTCAGCTTCCTCAGCTCTCTGCGGTTTTCTCCAGACGCATTCTTTTCCCATAAGTAAAGCAGGTTCACACCTTCTCCATGTGACACACTGGCCCTCAGCTCCAGAAGATATCAGCCTTTTTACTTACCTTCAGAGAGGTGTTCTCCCCAGCTAATCATCCCACCCCAAAATTAATTGAGTGGCTCCCAACATGCCTGGCCACTTGCCAATTGCTAATTGAGGAGTGATAAACAGATCTGTCTCCTGCCCTCATGGAGTTTATGGTCTGAGAAAAGAAAATGTCAATAAAAAACAATTAATTTCACAGTGAAGTTTATGGAGATGAACAAAGAGGATGCTGTAAGGAAGAAAAGCCAACTTGGGGATAGGACAGTTGTGTCAGTTCAGTGGGAGGATAAGTTCTCTATATGGAAACAGCATCCTCAGTAGAAATCAGCCATTCATGTCAGACAGGCTGGATTTGCATCTGGCTAACACTGCTTCATGTCAGTGTAATATGAAGCTCAACCTCCCTGATCCTGATAAGAGCATCCATCTTGTTAAACTCAGTGTGCAGTGTCAGGCTCACAGGGGTGGTTTAATTAATATGATCTGTTGTGGATTTTGTACCTCTATAATCATACCAGAATATGCTTGCTCTGAGGGAAAATGTGTCTCCTTATTATATTATATTTTGTAATCACAGAATACATAGTTGACACCACCTACTGCAGTATGGCATACTTAAAATTTTACTTTGTTTTTCCTGTGTAAGGATGTTTCGCCTACATGTCTGTCTGTGTGCCATGTGTATGCTATGTCTGGTACCCATGGAGGTCAGACTAAGGTAATGTTTTCCTGGAATTGGAGCTATAGACAGTTTTGAGAGGCTGGGAGTAGAGCCTCTGTCCTCTGGACAAACAACCCGTCTTCTTAACTGCTGAGCCATCTCTCTAGCTCCTAAACCCCATCCTGTAGTTTGAATAATAACATCTAACATTTATGTTCATGCCAGGAGCTGTTATCAGCACTTAGTAGGTATCGACAACCTAAACAATCCTATGCCACTGGAGTCTTATCTCCAGTCACTCCCACTTGTGTGATAAATAAACTGAGGCCTGGAGAAGTTTGTCATGTCCTCAGGGTCGTATAACCAAATATAGAGGAACCTGGGTTCCACCCCAAGCTGGTGGCTCATCTAGGGCATTTGATCTGAGGAGTTTGTTGGAGACATATCCATCAAGTCTAAGAATACACTCTCTTTTGGTTCATGTCCTTATTTGGGCATAGGCTGTAAAAGACAGTTGCTCCTAATGATGCCATAGTCATTTCAATATCATCTTACTAAGTGTGAATCAGTGAAGATGTGAAATAAAGAGAATTAAGTTCTTCACCGCTCAGTTGTCGCTGAAGAGGTTCTTGAGGACTTTGGGTTTAGGACAAGTGCATGAGCCTATCAACCCATTTCCCGTCTTGTTCATTCTTCCACTCCCTTTAGACTCCCTCCTCTACCTCTACCAGCTGTGTCCTCTGATCTCACACTACACGGTTCCTCCCTACTTCTGTCGAGCTTTACTCTCTCCCACACACACTTTCCCTCTTATGAAAGGACCTTCACCCGAAGGCATCTGCGAGATGAGAAGTATGCCTGCCAACTCACCCTGGGAAGCCCAAATGCTTAAATTGCTTCTTTTATTTTCAAAAATATAGTCTGTGTTATTTGGAATGGAGACTGCCCTCCTGTAGTCCTTGTGGACCTGCTGTTCTGGGATATTTTGTTAGAAACGACGGGCGAGGACACTGCCTCACATCCCCGCAGCTCTTCTTGCTACAGAAAGTGTAATAAACTGCCAAGAGAGCAGGGGCCACTGCTGTTCTCTTGATGAATGTTTTTGGAACTGTGGGGATACAGCTGCCTTGAGAGGCCCATTCCAATTATCCAATTATGGAAGGAGGGCATCTTGAGGGATTGTTGAGGACACAAGACCATTGCAACTTTGAATGGTAACATGGTCTCCAGGGTGCTTGAATAACAGCCACTGGAGGTACTTATTTTTGATGGAAATATGGTAATAAACCAAGGAATAACTAGAATAGTCAGGGGGCATCAGGGACACATGAGAAGAAGAAAAGGGATTGGAAGACCAAGCAAGTTAGACCATCTTACTAAAGGTCCAACCCAATGAATTAATTGGGGTCCCCTATGAGGTGTTGACCTCCATCCCTTTCCAAGAACAGGGCAGTATATTGGGATCCAAAGACCTGGTTTCAAGAGCAGTTCTAACCACTACCAGTGTGATCCTGAGTGACAATCTCTAATCTCTCAAATGCTTAAGACCACACCTCCTATAGTGTAACTTGACCAGGTTGTGTGGTTGCTAAAGGTTGTAACTACTTAATTGAACTTAAACTCAAAGCAACTGGGCAGACAGTATCATGTGCTTCCAGGCTAAGAAATACTACCAATTAATGGTGATTACTGGAATTAGGAACTGAAGTTCTATCATGACTGGAAGTAGCTTTGCCTTCTACTTTCCCTTCTGTTCTCTGACTCTCTGTTTTGTCTCCCTTTCCCTCCCTCTGTTCTCCTCATCTTTCTTCTTCTCTTCGATTGCAGTTAGTATATTTATTTAACAACTCTCCCCTTCTCTCCCATGCCCTGATGGACAGTCCAACATGGTGCCATTGATCTCTGCATCTGTATCTCCACAAATCCCACAGTCATTGCAACTTTTTAGTTCAAAGTACAGACATCAAGAAAGAGAACCTGATTATCCCAGCTTTGGTCAGGTGAATGAATGTGAGTGTGTGGCCACAGTCAGTTAACCAGACCATGGTGTCAATTTCCCAGCCAATGTTGCTGTGGGTCAACAGATATGAGAACAGAGCTCGGGCAGCCTATGAAGTGGTGGGAGATTTCTAGGTATGATCTGTGAGCTCAAGGTTTAGTACATGCTAGCATGACATACCATGAAGAAAGCTAAGAATTCAACAGGAAGGAGAAAATTTGTGCTATTTCTGTGTTTGCATGGACTGTTCTGGGGAATAGAACAATTGTTTACAAAGACCACTGAGAAGCAAGCAGAGGTTAGCTGCTGGAGGGAGCAAGGAGAATGATCACCCCGGAAAGCACTTACCAAGTCAGGCTTCTGTCCTCTTCTTTACTGTGGAGTCTAATACCACCCAGAATCCATAGCAAAGGGAGCCAGAGTTTAGAAACCCCACCTGGTAAAAAGAGCTACCGGAGTCCCAGTACTCTAGTGCCCACAAGCCTGTGATTTCATTTCATCTGACTTTAGGAGGTCCCTGTTTCTAGGAGTTCTAATTTCTGCTCCATTTCCACTGCTTTGAGTGCTGGCCTTCTGGATTGAGATCCTTCTCATTTCCATCTCTTAGCCTGCATCATCCCCAAGGACCTACATTTGCTTACTGCACTCAACCCTCAGTAAGGGATAATTGCATTCTAGATAGAACCTAAGTCCAAAACAACATGTTTTTCCTGGCTGTAAAGAGACAGACACCTCTGAACATGAAGCAAGGCAGCAGAGCTCCTACTTAGGCAATCTCAGTGGATTCTATCATTTAGAATTCAAAGATCAGCAGCCAAGGCACTAGTCTAACTGTGGTCTTCCATGTGCCAACTACTTGGCCTCGCTGTTAAGATCCCAGAAGATCTTGAAGCCAAAGTTACAAAGCCGACATCAAAATCTTTTCCATCTAAATGTCCACAGAGCCCCAGAGAGACAAAGAGATCTGTTAATCACATTTCTGTGGCCATAACAAATATCCGAGAGAAATCAACTTATGAAATGGAAAGGTTTATTTTGGCCAGCCGTTCTGCAGGTTTTAGTCTATAAATGGTTGGTCTCATTGCTTCAGGGTCTGTGATGAGCTCCGAAGTATAGAGTAAAACTACTCATCTTATGGCCAGAAAGTAAAGGAAGACAGGAAGAAGGACTAGGGTCCCCACAATCCCTTTCTAGGTCATGAACCCAATAATCTAATACCTCTCAATGGACCCCACCTTTTAAAATTCCTGCCTCCTCCCAGTGACACCATGGGCTAGAGACCAAGCGTTGACCCATGAGCCTTCCAGGAGCATCTCACATCTAACTATATCCAAGTGCATAGTATACTAACATTCTAGCAGCCCTAAAACAGAGAATGAATAAAATCACGGTCTCAGGATGGACTAGGTGAGATGCTGTTTGGTTAATAGCAAAGTCAGAATCTATTTCCCTAGAATTTGTAGAATGCACAGTGGACAAAGGGCCATGATGCCTTTGCTTTACATGTTTGAATTAAAATACTCATGTAATTTGACCTAAGCAAAAAAGGACACATTCTGAGCCCCAGAACTGGCATGCATCTCTCAATGCCAGAATGCTATAGGGAGGAATATTTTATCAGCAATGAGGATAGCTTCAAGCTTTACTGGGTGGTCTTTTAAGGGTAGCCATTGCTCTCCTGGTGGGAAAAGGAGCCAGGTATCTGACTGGGGAGTAGATGTCAGCCAAGAATCAGATTCCTTAAATACCAGCCTTTACCCAGCATTATAGACTGTCTCTGGATGTGTCCCCCTCCCTCCATATGTCTGATAGCAGACTAGTTTCTTCTAGCCCTGAGTAAGGAGCATCTTCAGAACATGCCAATGACAAGCACCTTTCTCCTGTATAGGATCACAGATGACAGGTAGGTGTCTGACTCCTATATCAGCAAGTTCAAATCCTCCATTAGCATCTTACTCTCCCTAGCACCCCTGTTTTGCATACTATCTGTCTTTCTACTTCACTCATTGAGAAAAACAGGCCCACAGCACTCCTTATCTATGTCAGCACATGTCTCTGAAGCCAGAAGTTAAAGGCTTGGCCATGATGCAGAGAAAGCATCACATGGGCTATGCATAGCTGTGGCCTCTGATGAATGAGAATTTCCTAAGTTGTTGAATATCAGAATTTCCAGGAAGATGCGGGAGCAGCTCTGTCTGCCATGGATCTAAAGCAAATGTGTCTATGCACCTTTGTGTGTGTGTGTGTGTGTGTGTGTGTGTGTGTGTCTGTCTGTCTGCCTGCCTGCCTGCCTGTCTGCCTGTCTGCCTGCCTGTCTGTTTCCCTTTGTGTGTTTGTATGTGCACGAGTGTATGTATGTGAATGCATATGTGTGTGCATGTGTGTTTTAATGCATACTTTTGTGTGTGCACATGTGAATATATATGTGCATAAGTGTATGTAGGAAAGTGCCCTCACAATCAATGCTATAGCCAGCAGTGTAGTGATAGACTTGGCTCTTAGCATCTCCTGCAATGGATTCATATTATGAATCTATTACTTAATAGTCAGAAAAATATTTAGCTTCTGGAGATTTGGATCCTGTAGTGGCTATTCCTGGTTGTCAACTTGACTACGTCTAAAATGAACTACAGTCCAGAATTAGAAGGCTCACCTGTGGCCCTAATCTGGAGGCTGAGAGATACAAGTTTCTGACCTGAATCTTGGCATGGAGACCTTGAGGAATAGTGGCTACGAATCCCATAGGATTAACATAGAAAGCTCTATGAGTTCAAGGTCATCTGGGGTTAAAGGTGTGGTGGCACACACCTTTAACCTGGGCCACACTTTTTGCTGGAGACCTATATAAGGACATTGGAAGAAGGAAGGCGCTCTCTGCTTCCCCTGCTTGCCTTGTGGGACTGAGCAATTGCTGGATCCTTGGACTTCCATTTACATCTACTGCCGTGACTGTTGTTGGGAGTTAATTGTTGGGAGTTGGACTACAAACTGTAAGTCACCAATAAATTCCTTTACTACATAGAGACTACCATAAGTTCTGTGACTCTAGAGAACCCTGACTAAGACAGATCCCTTCACTGGAGGGAGGGACATCAGTGAAAACAGAACTCATCAACTAGAGAGGTTGGGCAAATGGCTTCCCACACAGAACCACTCAATGCATTGAACTACTTTTACTGTAAGGAATATTGTAACCAGTGATGGGATTCACAGGAGTGAGCCTGAGCCCACTCAGAGTGACTCTCATCATTCAGATTCTCTGCCCAGCCTGAGACTCTCCACACAATGGCTTTAAGTAGCTACAATGAACAGCAATCTGCAGTTAAAGCAGAGATCTTGCTACTCCTGAGACCTGGAGAAATAATACAGGTCCAAAATGGCTTGAGGAGGATGTCATAGTAACAGAGAGTGATGGAAGAGATTGCCAGTAGCTATCTTCTGGCTTCTGTATGCACATACACTGCTGCTCCATGTCTCCTGTGTTGAGAATCATCTGGGGGAACTTGGCAAGCTTAGATACATGGGATCTGTTTGTGGAAATATCCTGAGGCAGAGCTGCAGCCGATCTGTTGCAGAGAACTCCACTAGCATAATAGACGCCAGCAAACCCTAATGGTACTCTTGTCTGTATCCTTCTCTGAGCTGTGGCTACAATGTTTGCAGAAATACCAGGTTTGTTACATGGACACAGTTGATCTCAACTCCAGTCGCCATGAGGAGGAGAAAGAGTTCTCCACCTGGAACCATCTCTCCTCTCCTACTCCCCCCTTCCCTACTTCTTTTTGAGACAAGGTTACATAGCCCAGGCTAACCTGGAACTTACTATACAGCCCTAGCTGTTCTCCAACTCCAATTCTTCCTGCCTCAGCAACTTGAGTTCTAGAATCACAGGCACGCACTCCACACTTGGGTTTGCCACATTTCAATCTCCAGCTGGACTCAAACATCCCCTCCAATGAACCTCACTCATTAGCAGGAGGTATCTTGGAAATTTGACTCTCATGTCATGTCCAAACTCTGGCTGTATAATTCAACTTGTTATTCCCTAATGGCATCAATCTGGTCCACCTGGTATCCATAAAACACTATGCACAGATTTTCAATAGCTTAGAAGCAAGACAGGCAATCCTCCATGTTTAAATCAATTGGGAAGATCTAGACAAACCAAACTTGAAATTTGAATAGGTTTCTTTATTGCAGGATTTATGATGCTTCTGTGTGCAAATATGTACTCTGAAATCCACAGCAGGCAGTGTTTTCCCAACTTATTGGCTACAAAATACTTTATTGGTGAGACACCTAGTAACATTTCATAAACCTGGTGAGCTTTAAAAGCCCTTTAGGGAAACCTACCTTAGATTTACTTCTACAGAATTGAGACAAGCATAGAGACAGATTGGAAGAGAGACCACCAGCTGGAAGTTTCCTTAGCAGCATGCAAGGAAGGGGAAGCATACACAGAACATCATAAACTGTTCATGTGTCAGCAACAATGAGTGAGGAAGACAGGCCTGAAAAAGATGGTCAGAGGTGCTAATTTGCTATGGTTTTGAGAAATAAGGGAAATAATTTCTATGGCTGCTGGAAATGAAGAAATGACTGCCCCCCTCCCCCGTGTTTATAGCACCAGGGAGAAAGGTTGGAGCTAAAATATTCCTGCAGAGTCAAAGGTCTCTGGAAATGGGCCACCAGAATTAATGCCACTCTGCCCGAGATATGGTTTCTTCTCTTCATAGCTAATAAAGAATTCCTGAGTTAATGGGGGTGGGAGATTCCTCCCAGGCAAAAAAAATGGCAGGATGCTTGTTTTGTCAGAAGGATTTGACATTCATTTCCTGGAAATTGGTAAACTGGGGGGTGGGGTGTGCGTGGTAGCATTTTAAGTTCTGGATGGGTTCCTGAGCCTGTCTTAATAAAGAAATTTGATTGTACTGCTTTTCTTCAATAAACATGAATGCCTAATGACTGGGTCCTACTGTTTGGGATACCGTTGTCCACATATGGGAAACCCAGATATTGGCTGTGCTATGTTGATTGTGAAGTCTCTGCTAACTCACTAGATGGTAGTTGGCAGATCCCACAGCTCTCCTGTACCTGTTGGATGCAGGACCATCCACTCAGGACATCTACCACACTAATGAAGGGGACATGGCATCTGAAATTCAGTTTTGTGTTTTAAGATAGAGACTGACCCTATCATTAGAGCCTCTAGCACAGATGCGTCAGGGAGGTGTATGTTTTCAGGGAACACTGGAGTTCATTTTAGTGGAACTAGATTTATTGTCCTTCTGTGTGCTCTTTTGGTTAAGGCTTAGCTGCTTGTACTCTTTCCAAACAACTCAGAGTGCTGAAGGGAGAGGGATTTATTGCCAGGTCTTAGGTTTCTTGATAATTGATAGGGCTGAAAGAGCAGGATAAGCTTTTGGTAACAATCCCTAGTCCTTAGAATCTCACATCCTGCTTCTGTGGCTATGGAGGGGTATCCCTGAGTCTCCAAGGTCTTCCTAGCCTTTTCTTTCCACCCAACCAATTAGCAAAATCTAAGGTAGATCTTATAGGAGTATATATCCATGGAAGAAGAGAGAGGCCCCCAAGAGATGTATAGGATGAAGTGCAAGGATTTGCAAAGGTGGGGAGATGAGAAACATAGCAGATCAGGAGGAGCAGCAAACAGGGCAGGCTGGATCCTGGTGGTCCAGCCACAAAGGGACATCCCTGCAGGGGACTATCATCTGGATTTGTTTGTGTCTACTATATCAATGTTTGTGCCACCTACATCCAAAGAGTCTTGACCAAGGCGAGACAGTGGATGTTGGAGCCAGAGTTCCCATTGCTCCAGTTTACTCTGTATCACACCTTATTGTCTTCCACCAAGGCTGGTAAAAGAGATACTGGGCATCATGTATCCAGGTATGAGTCCTCAGCCTCCCCTTGGAGAGTCAATGATGTCTAATGGCACAGTCCAATGGAGCATTAAACCATTTAAGCAGGCAGCCCACCCTGTTTAATGCCTGCCCCACTCTGTCTTATGGCCTGTTTACCTCACTGGGTGTTATGTACTTAAAGCTGTCTATTGCTGAATCTTTATTGTGTTCTAGTAAGAATATTGTGTGAAAATAGATGGGGTATTACTGTTATGAGGTTAAGTACTTTTCACTAGGCTGATGAATAACCTAACAGGGAAGTGTTTTCATTTTTTTTTTAGCTTGCCATGAGTCAAAATAATAGTATTTAGATTGTTATTCCTGCCCCAGTAGTAACTATAAAACACAGCAGGGCATATATTTTATTATATGTGCATGGGTGCTCAGTGTCAGAGGGCATATGGGTGAGATGTTGGGTAGATATATATTCTTATAGTTAGTCGTGTGCTATTCAGGGTCCTGAGGGTTTCAGGGGTGATCCCTATGAAATGATGTTTCCAAGAGGAAAACAGATCCAGCAAAAACATTCCTGTGGTGATCCAGCTCAGCAGAACTTGTCTGAGATGTGATGAGGGTTGGGTGTTCATTCTTTCTCAGGTTTGTCACATGAACACATACCAGCCCATTGTCCCTCTTCATACTCTAAAAATGCAGTTATTAATGAGTGATGGAGCTGTCCAAGACAGAGCTGGATTTCACTTAGCTCAGTGTGGATCATGTGATAACTTACCTTGTGGTAACTGGGTTAAGTTTATGAAATGCGTGATAGCCTTAGGAGAAAGAGAGAGTTGGGATTATGTTCGCAATGGAGTAAGTAGGGTCTGAGAAGTTAAAGAAGTTAAAGTGGGATCCATTCCACCTCTCCCTTAAGCATCATTGTACCATGTGATACTACTTTGTACAGTTTTAGAAGCTGTGTGTATCAGCACTACAAAGAACTCTATTCATGTAGACTATTACTCTTTTAATGTTTAGAAATTGCTCAGTTGTGTAAAATAAGCAAATGATAGGGAGAGGGAAATGCAACCTTATATGGATAGCATGAAGCCATCTGCATAGCAGGTTATAGGACATTATTGAGATCATGTTTTGTGTGAATTATTTTTTTTCTCACTACCATGACCAAATATCTGTTGCAAAGCTACTAAAAGGATAAAGAATTTATTTTTGTTCATAGATTGAGGGTACGGTCAGTCAGGGCAAAGTGGGCAGGGTAGCAAGAGCATTTGGAGGCCAGTCACACTAAAACAGAAAGAGATGAATACTGGTGTCTAGTCGCTTAATCATCATTGACTCTGGGACTCCACCCCACCAACATTCAAAGTGGTCTTCCTTCCCCCTTCACTGGAAATATCCTCACAAACACACTACAGATGTATGTCACAGGTTATCCTATAGGTTACTCTAAATCTATGGAAGGTCAAGATCAAGAATAAGCATCACAAAAAAACCTGAATTTTTGTTCTGAAATGTGGTCCTTTATGTGTCTGAAGTCTTCTTATAGAGAAGGGACTTTATCATGGTTAATCCTGATGGCAAAATTGATTGTTTTTAGAGACAGCCAGGGAGGCAAAGCGTCCTTCTGGCACCATGAGGGTGTTTCTAGAGACACTTAGATGATGAGGGCTTTGACCTACTCAATACATCAAGTTATTGATGGATTGAACATGTACAGAGACAATTGGAAAGTGGTAGGACTAGAGAAGATGGAGCCTC
The DNA here is from genome assembly GCA_019843815.1 of Montemys delectorum. Lineage (NCBI taxonomy): Eukaryota > Metazoa > Chordata > Mammalia > Rodentia > Muridae > Montemys > Montemys delectorum. The sequence continues at coordinate 1,109 of JADRCD010206103.1, read as the reverse complement.
ATAAGGAAATGAGTCACTGGAGCTGTGCCTTTGAAGGATGCATCTGGGCTCTGGGTTCTGATTAGTTCCCTCTCTCCCTCTCCTCCCACCAGCCCTCTCTCACTACTTCTTGGTTTCTGTGAAGTGAGTAATTGTTCTCTGCATCCTTCTACCATGGTGCTATGCCTCATCACGGTGCAGGCATGATGGAGTCAGTTTATCATGGACTAGAACCTCCAAAATCATGAGCTTACCACATGGACTCAGCTGTGTTCACCAAAGGTGGTCCTAACAGGAGACACCCATTCCTCAGTCTCTAGCCTTTTCCTGTGTTTTCTCCCCTTGCTTCATTCTGCATGCTCTGACTCTCATGAGGAGATGAGCTGATGTAATACCCCCAATTTGCTCTGTCCCATCAGACCATAACCATGCCCTGGTTCTGATGGCAAGAGCACAATTCTCCCATCTTCCTGATGCTCACTCTGGGAGTCCACCCTGAGTTTCAGCCTCATTACTCCCACTGTGACGAAGCCAGCTGGCATTGGTCTCTCCCCATTATGTGGCTGAGCTAGGACAAAGAGAGGTTAAACACGGCTGTGATGGTGCTGCATCTGCTTAAAACTTTTCTGCACCATCTCTTTAGGGACACTCTGAAGAGCCTCAGCTCAGCATCTGCTGTTTCTTCAAACTCAAGCATCTGGACTTAGGGGAGATGGATTTGAACTTGACAAGGAGACAAAGACCATTAAGGGAAGGCTATAACTCAAGTCAATCAAAGTAAGACATGACTGTAGAAATGAGATGCAAGGACTCTTAGGTACCTTGAAACCTGTCTATGATTGTGTATATTCTCAAGGTAGAACTAGACTAAAATTCAGATATGTTGTCTAAAAATCACTGATAATGTCCATCAAAATTACCAAGGTCATGGGGTCCAGGAGGAGAGTGGAGAGAGCTCACAGACAGGAGGAGCCAAAAGAGGCTCTACGACTGCATGGAAAGTAGGGCTTTAGACTGGATCCTGATGTGTAAAGGGAAGCATGAGTAAAGAAGCTGGTAAAATTCTAAGGAATTAGCATGACTGTGGTGGTTTACACATGGAAACCTAGTGCTTGGAGAGCTGAGGCAGG
>JADRCD010206102.1:19670-33378 GCA_019843815.1 Montemys delectorum | reverse complement strand
GGGGAGGGTGGGAAGAGAGAGCAGAAGCTGATCAGTTCTAGAGAACACCCAAGCATTGCCCAACCCTCTGGAAAAGATGGAGATGGGCCCAGAAACTTCGCAATGTCTCCTCTGTAAGGTGGGGCAAGCCGTGGGGTTACTCTAGGATACTCACAGACCCTAGCTTGTTAAAGTTCAGGAACTCATTGTTAAGGACCTAGGCAAAATAAATAAATAAATAAATAAATAAATAAATAAATAAATAAATAAATAAAAAGCAGGGAGTTAGAGAAGCTGCCAGGAGAACAGAGGCAGGACAACACACACACACACACACACACACACACACAAGAATGGAAAAACAGGTGTTTACCTCTGTTTCGGCAGGGTAGTTACTGTAGGTGGTATCTTCCTGAAGAGGGTGACAGAGACAAAAGAGCCTGTGAATGGTGAGCCCTTCCCCCTGACACCCCTCCCTCCGCTCCTCTTCCTCTGCCACCTGCCCCTCAAGAGGCACCTGTGCATTATCTCTCACTGGGGCCCCAGCGCCAGCCCCACTCTGGTCCAGTACACCCAGTTGCTGGTTGGTAGGTAGAAAAGGGGGAGAAGAGACCCCCAGCTAACAAAACCAGCTGGTATTATTTGCCTGTTGATTTTCTGTGTGCCAAAGCACCCATGCTTGTTGACCTGGCTGGGTGAAAACCAGGGTGCTAGCACGAGCCAAGCCCCTAAGTAAGGTAAGCTGCCTGCCTCTCATAGGCTGTGGCTAGTTTACCATGAGGCTCACTGGCCCTCCATCCTATCCCTCCATCTTATGGGCTCCCTTATCCTATCTTCTGTACCACAGAAGTCACAAGCATGTGGTCCTCCCTCCAGGCAGGGTCCTAGTGCTCAGAGCTCAGCTGTTTGACATATTTGTTTTAAATTTGGATTAAATGTGGGCAGGAGGGATTCGAAGTGATGGCTCACAGGTTAAGAACACCTACTGCTCCCCAGTTTGGTTCCTAGCACCTGTATTAGGGGCCTCATCACTGCCTGGAACTCCAGCCCCATTGCTAAACACATTCTTCTGGTCCCTATCACCGCTGGCATGTCTGTGCACACACACACAGACACATCATACATTGCTTAATTAAAACTAAAATGGTGGAGGCAGAGGCAGGCGGATTTCTGAGTTCGAGGCCAGCCTGGTCTACAGAGTGAGTTCCAGTACAGCCACGGCTATACAGAGAAACCCTGTCTCGAAAAAACAAAACAACAAAACAAAAAAAACTAAAATGGTGTTAAAAAAAAAAAAAAAAAAGGCAGGGTTCAACTATGTAGCCCCAACAAACCTCAATCTCCTGTCTCAGCTTCCCAAGTGCTAATTCCTGATAAGTACAAATTCATGAAGCAGACTGCTCCTTTGAGATTGAAGCAGATCCTGCTTCCCCCAAGGCCACCCGCTCAAATCCAGTTGACACCAAGCCCGTTGTCTGAGATTTTTAAAGCCAGGAAGAACACTCCTCTATTCCTTTAGGATACCTGAGAAAAAGAGGGACTCCAGGGGTCCTCTCTGTCTAGGGGTGAGATCATAAGGAATCTAGACCAGCAGGGAGCCTCCCGTCCTCTGAAAGCTACTCAGAGGGTTAGAAGGGAAGGAAGACTGGGTTAGTGGGATCCCAATGACCCACCTCAGCTTCCAGCTCCCCCACCCCACCTTGCCATTCTTCCCAGAGTTATTCTGTCTTTTCCCTCCTTTTGCACCAAGCTACATCCCCTACACCTTCCCCTTCCTCCTTCCCTTGAGACCCCAGCTTCTCCTCCAGCTGCCAAAGCACGGCCAACAAGTGAGTCACTTCTCCAAGGAATGGACTGGAAGCACCAAGGGGCAACCAAGGAACAGGTCTTAAAACTGTTGGCACTTGTGTGCTTACCGTAGGATGCCCCAGGGCTGCTCCCTGGGCAGCGTGCAACGCCAGAAGAGAGACGAGAGCCACGACGACGACGGGAAGAATTGGGATCTTCATGGTGTCTGGTTTGGGGTGCTCTGAGGCGGGGCCTTCCTGATGGTCCTTTATATTAGCAAGGGGTGGCTATGAGAGGGAGCAGAGTTCCCACCCTGGTGACTCATCCCTGGATCATGTCGCCCACCCCTGGGGCTCCGGGAGGGGGAGGCAGACACTGTTCCCAGTATATCTTTGATTTCTCAATTCTCATTACTCCCCAGGCTCTTGCAAGGTGAGGCCGCCATGGGTCTGTTCATGCACAGGGTAATGGGTTGGAATCAGGTTGAGCCTGTCCCTGCGAGACCTGGCATCCAAGCAAGCCCTCCTTCGTGTCTTTTCCCTCTCAGTCACTCTGTGTCCCCCACCCTGCCAAATCCATCTAAAGCCGTCCGGCTGGTGTGTTCCATGGTGCAGACTCCACCTGCCTCTCCAGCTTGCTCCTTTTTCTCTCCTTGTACAAATCACACACTGGCTGGATAAGTTGGACTCCTCACCCAGCATGCTACCTCCTCCTCCGGGGATCTGGCCAAGCCTCTCATACCCCCCTCCCCCGGCTCCCCAATCCCTTCCATTCTTTCCCTGTGGTGTATGTAATAGGGTCTCAGGTAGCCCTGGGTGATTCACTGTATGGACAAGGATAACACTGAACTCCTGATCCTCCTCTGCCTCTGAAACGACTCACGTGCATCACAACAGCTGGCCAAACCGTTCCTTCATCCCTAAAATGCCATTTGCTCATCTCCGGTTCTCAGAACTCAACCTTGTTGCTCCCATTATCCCTAATTTCTCATTTATTTCCTTGATAAGTCTCATAATATGTATATGTATGTATGTATATGTGGTGTATGTGTACGTGGACTCAGAGAGCATACACATACACACATAGACATATACGTATATGTATATATACATATACACACACACATATATATGTGATATATATATCAGGCTGGCCTCAAACTCACTATGTAGCCAAGGATGGCCTTGAACTTTTGAGCCTCCTGCCTCTACCTTGTTCTGACAACCTTGCACTAATATGTCTGGTTTGTGTGATGGTGGGACTCAAACCCAAAGCCTTGTGTGTGTTAGGCAAGCACTTTATCAACTGAGCTATATCCCCAGGCTGGGAACTATGTATCTATTAACCCTCTTTCTATCCACTGGCACCATGACCTACACACACCGCAGTGGAGATTGAGAGCATTAGAACTGTACCCACCCATCCCCGGGCCTAGCTCTGCACTTTCCTCTCTTGGGCCCGGCCCCGACCCTGACTATTATTCAGCGGTTGCCCTGGGATTCCACATAGATGAGTGAGGAATACAAGGAGAGGAGAAACACAAGAAGCAGAAGCAAAAGGTCCCAGAGACTCCCACCCTCAGAGGAGGATCAGAGCTGCCATGACCTCTGATCACTTGCTCCTCGTCCCTCAACAATCCTACTTCCCACCCCACCCTTAGCATGTGAGTGGGATCACCCCAAAGTGACAAGAGAGCCCAATGATGCAACGTTCTCTGCAATGAGGTCCAGATGGCCCAACCGGTGTCACAGGCAGGCGTCCTGGCAGAGAATTCCTTATCTGAGGGTTGGGTTCCTTACCACAAGCTGAGGCAACACGCACCTTAGGCAGGCCTAGGGTGGGAGGAGTCTCTGTGAGCCCCAGAGTCTAGTACTGCAGTCCCCTGCTACTCCTATATCCCAGTGCTCTCTTTGGCCTCCCAAAGCCCCTCCCAAAGGCACAGATCGTCTTCCACGTTGCCAAAACCGTGACAGAACACAGCTTTGAGGAACACCCTCTTTCCATAATGACCATGTGACCGTGAACATCAGGCGCATCTGATGCTCCTGGAGGGGACAAGAAAGAGCATAAATGGAGCTGGGTGGAGTTCCTCCCCTAGGCTTTTCCGGAGGAGAGAGTTTTTGCTAGCAGGTATATTCATTCTCTTTAACTAATTAGCAGTGCCTGAGAGGCCTTCTTACCAGTATAGAGTGAACAGAGGCGCTGGAAGAAGGGGTGAGCCAGACAAAAGGGAGCAGATATTATGTAAATCAGCTCCATTTAGGCATGCTAATGGCGGAATCCCATTTCAACCTTAGGTTGATATGCATGCTCGCATAGCATACACGAAGGCCCACCCAAGCGCAGAGCCAACACCAACACCACTCTGGCATCTCCTCCTGGCTCTGGGCTCAGCTCTGTGGTGGGGCTTTTGTAACATGACGCCTCCATGATTTTTTTTTCCCACATAATGCTACCAATAACATTGCCTGCTCTGACTTTTCGGCAGGCCCTGTGCTAAATATTATGACTCTGTGATCTCATCGATTTATCAGAAGTCCTGGGAGGTAGGCACTATAATTACCCACATTCTGTGGGTGGGGGAGCCATGGCAAATATGGAGGTTAAATAATTTAACAGAGGTCTCATGGCTGGTGTAAGTGTGTGTAGGCCAGCATGAAAGCCCTGGAATTCTGAGACCTGAGGTGGGTCTCCTGACAGCCATTGCTCCAATGTGTAAATAATATCCCTCAAAAGGCTTTAGTATTTGGTATGAGTTAGACCCTTGACCTGAGAACACAGGGCCAGAAGTGCTCAGCAAACGAAAAGAAGGAACTAGCCAGGCACAGATGAAAGACGATCATCCCAAGTACTCCAGAAGCTGAGGCAGGGGAGTGAGGCTCAAGGTCTACCTGGGTTACTAGGTGAGTTCAAGGCCAGCCTGAGCAACTTAGATCTTGACTTGAAATAAAAAGTAATAGAGGGCTGAGGATGTAGCTCAGTGGTAGAGCAGGTGCCTGGAATCCACCGGTGAGAGAGTTTGAGTGTGGCTTGTAGGAAAAGCACACACAGGCTCTGAGTTCAATCCCCAGCACTGGGCAGTGCACAGGGGCAAATGGGGGGGACTGATACTGGCATTTGGCAACTGTGTGTCATATAGTGACCCTGCAGTTTCCAGATGTCCCACATAGGAAACCCATCTTCCCACATCAAATGCCTTTGAAGGTAATGTTCTAGCCGGGTGTGGTGGCCACAGGGGCTTAGAGAGCCCAGCCTTGGCTACATATCAAGGTCCTATCTCAGAAAACAAACAAGCAAAGCACTTAATCAAACAAGGATAGTTCTCTGGTCCGGGCCTCGAATTTGTGGCTGTAGAGTATAAAGACAAGACACCGCTAAACACAAGGTGATCCACTCGGGTGCTCAGCCCAAGGAACTCTGCTCCCTTGCAGAGGTAAAGGCTGACTGCATTTGCCTGACGACTTGTCCTCAGGTGTCACCTTCCAGAGCTTCTGAAGTCTGTGTTCATTTTATGGTGCTGGGGGTTGGATCTAGGGTTCCATCCATGCTCAGGAAGGCTCTATGACTGAGCTACAAACATTCTCACCCCCCTTTACTATTTTTTTTTAATTTTATAGGTATTTTAGTGTGTGTGAGAGGGGGTGTGTGTGGTATGTGCAATGTATGTAGTATGTGTGGTGTGTTTGAGGGGTATATGTGAGTGTGTGGTCTGTGTGTATGATGTATGTGTGGTATGTGCATGGTGTGTGTGTGTGTGTGTGTGTGTGTGTGCGTGTGTGTAGGTCAGAAGACAATTTTGAGAAGCCAGTTCTAGCTTTCTCCCAATCGGCTATCTTGTCGACTCTTTTTGCTTTTGAGCCAGCGTCTCATTCAGGTTCCTAGACCAGGGGCTGGAGAGATAATGTGGTCAGTAAACTGCTTGTCATGCATGGGTTCCTATTATTGATGTAAGTAGCTGCCTGGCAGCATGGATTCCTGGGCTTGCTACTTCTGGGCTCAGTATAGTCAGCCAACTTAGCCTAATTAATAAGCCAATGAGAGATGCTGTCTCAAAGTCAAAGTGGATGGCTCCTGAGGAATGATACCAAGATTGTCTTCTGGCCTCTCTCTGTCTCTCTCTGTCTCTCTCTGTCTCTCTGTCTCTCTGTCTCTCTCTGTCTCTCTCTCTCTCTCTGAGAAATGATACCAAGATTGTCTTCTGGCCTCTCTCTGTCTCTCTCTGTCTCTCTCTCAAACACACACACACACACACACACACACACACACACACACACACAGAGGATTCCCAGGCTGACTTTGAACTTGCCATCCAAGCCGCTGGAAAGATAGGTTCAGCACCTGGGTAAATTTCCAAGAGTGACGTGACTTTTATGGTGAGTGCTGGTCTTGGTGTCCCTCTCCATACTCCCTGCCTTCCTCTACCCACACTGCCTTGGTGACTCTGTGTTCCTCAAGTGTCCAATGTCCCACAGAGTGGGAAGAGAGGTGGGTAGTTTCCAATAGAGGAGGTCATGACAGCTCATTAGTCAGGGAGGGAGTCTCCCAGGATTCCACTCTGCTTTGAGTGAGTGTATAGAGTGATGGGGGTCCCACTGACTCTAACCCCCACTCTAACTCTAGGTCTAGTTATTTCCATTCCTTCTCTGAGTATACCGGTAAAACCCTATTTTCTCACTACCTGCTCCCACCCCACTCCATATGGGACAGAACTTGAATGTGGGTGGGAGGCAAGGCCCAGCCCTGGTTGTTCCGTCATGACCTGCACTGGGACAGAAGCCAGCCACGAGGGTACTGAGATTGCGTGATTAAAGGAATGGACAGGAGATACTCAAGGACTTTGGGGACAGATGGGGGAATCCACCGAGAAAGAAGGAAGCCTAGGGTCTCAGGAGAGGGTGTGGGCCATTAGAGTCCAAGCTCAGGGGAGAACAGTCTCGACTCCCTCCGTGCAGGTTCTTACCACACTCCCGGAAGGAAGCGCAGTGCAGTGTGCAGTGTCATGGCAGGCCCTCCTCCCACTCTGGAAGTCGTTTGCCTACACTTCTCCCAGGAAGACTTCCTGCTCTGTCGCACCACTGAACTCCAGTCCCTCCTCCCATTGGGTAATCCATAAATATTTCTCGAGTAGATGCTTTCGTTCTTGGAGGAGGCAGAGAGCCACCTAGCAAAATAAACAAAGCCTGGGAGATAGTAACATCGTTGCTAGGGAAAGACTACCCAGGCAGGAGCCTGAGAACAGAGAGCTGCAGAGGAACAGAGAAAGATGTCACCTATTGAGGCTGGGGAGAAATTGAATTGGACCTGGTGCCCGAGGCAGGAGCATTCTGAGTTCAAATCCTGTACTACGGAGCAGCGTAGGCAGGCAACTTGGCTGAGAACCTATCTCGAAATAAAAAGGAGTGCCTGAGAAATGGTTCAGTGGGTAAAGGCACTTGCCCTCAAGCATAATGATCTGAGTTTGAACCCCCGGGAACCATGTAGTAGGAGAGACCTCACTCTGGCAAGTTATCCCTTGACCTACACATACACACAAGCACACACACGCACACGCACGCGCGCACACAAACATACACACATACTAAACATACCTCCTAGCTCCAGGTTAGATAGGAAGGGACCACTGCCCGTTATTGGAGAGCCCCTTACACCAGACAACCTCAGGTTGAACTCGAAAGGACCAGGAACATCCCTGTAAGAGTCTGGAGACATCTTGATGGTAGTTACTTGGTTCCAGGGGACTGGCCCCAGGAGACCTGGGTTCCCAACAGGTTCCCGTTCCCATTCACACAGCAGGACGCACTGTGGCACTGTCGCTAGTGAGACCAGGGCTTCTCCTGGGACAGCTGCTTGTCCGCCCCCATATGGCTGTGGCGATGTATTGCAAGGCCCTCAATGCAGTAGAGTAGACGAACAACCCAGAGCCTCGATTTAAAAAGCAACTTAACTCCTTCATTGGAGCCCCTTAGGACGAACAACAATTACTAACTAGTACCCTCAGAGCTCCCAGGGACCCAACCACTAATCAAGGACTATACAGGGTGGGATTGAATGTACTGGCAGCATGTGTATAGTAGAGGATTGCAAATTCGATCATCAATAGGAGTAAAGGACCTCGGCCTTGTGAAGGTTTTGTGCCCCAGTGTAGGGGAATGCCAGGGCCAATAAGTGGGAGAGGGTGGGGTGACAGGCATTGGGAGGGGGGAGGCAAAAGGGGTTTGTTCTTGTGTTTGTTTGTTTGTTTGTTTGTTTGTTTTGGAGGGGAAAATGGGAAAGGGAAAATGTACATGTAAATAAAGAAAATACCTAATTAAAAAAAAATTTAAAAAAAAAAGCAACTTAAGGGGAAGGAAGGCAGAGCAAAGGAGTGGAGCAGAATTTCTGATCTGAAGAAGGAGACTTGATCAGGTGACTTTCTTGTGTCAGTTCAGGGCCAGGCATCACTGATTCACAACGTGAGGCCTTGTGTGTTGCTACAAAGACAGCAGCCAAGGGCTTAGCGAACTTGCAAATGGCACAGGACCCGCTTGACTTAGCAGGTTTTCTTGTCTTTCCTTTACTTCCTGCTCCCCTCCATGATATTGGGGGTACGAGAGGACCTCGATAGGGGCTCCTACATTTAGGCATCCTGTATCAGTTCCATGAAACACAGAACTTTCTGGCCCTGTCCCAGGGCCTCCTTAGCCTGTGCCCAGGGCCTGTGCCTCATGTACCGGTTCACTAACAGGATGGCTTCAGGGTCATAGCAGCTGTTACATGACAAGGTAGCTTTGGCTCCCCTTTCATTTGCAGGCTTCCTAAACACTGCCACTGTCTGCTTGTCTCCAGCCAACCATGAATGTATGGCATGCCCAGGTCTGTCCTGCCTGGTCCTGTGCATCCCCGGCAGTCTGTTCTGTCGTCCCTGTGTGTCTCCACTTCCAGAACTGGTATGTTGCTTTGAACAGTCTCTCTCTTTTTTTTTGTTTTTGTTTTTGTTTTTTTGTTTTGTTTTGTTTTGTTTTGTTTTTCGAGACAGGGTTCCTCTGTGTAGCCCTGGCTGTCCTGGAACTCACTCTGTAGACCAGGCTGGCCTCGAACTCAGAAGTCCGCCTGCCTCTGCCTCCCAAGTGCTGGGGTTAAAGGCGTGCGCCACCACTGCCGGGCCTCCAATCTCCTGTTTTAAGCAATTGCCCTTTCCGGCATCAAAACATCTGTAGCTACTAAACATAATACTGTAATTCGTTAGGCAAAAATTGTTTTTGCAGCTGGAGAAACTCGTAGGAAGCCGTCAGCTAGCTGATCGTGTGTTACCCAACCCTAAGCCTAGGTCTCCTTTCTCTCCAGCCAACCGCATCGCACGAATCTCTCATCCCACCCTCAGGAGAAAGGCTCCCAGCCATCAACCCACCATTCTACTCCCCCTGCACCCAGGTCAGCAGGGTGGTATTGAATAAGGAGTCAAGAGAGTCTCGGGGAAACAAAGAGTCATGTTTTATTTCCACAGAGAAACTGAAGAGTGGGAAGCTCCAGCTGCCTTGTTCTGGGGACTTCTGGTCACATACAGAGGAAGAGGTGAAGGATTGGCTGGTCATCTAACGAACCTGACCAGTCGCCAAGACACCACAATCGAATGGGGAGAATGAGGACGGATAAACCAGGTCCCCAGGTGAGAGGACAGGCTTATAATGCCCAGGTAGGTCAGCCGCATCAGAGAAGACTGTGGGTAAGGACAGTCAAGCTCCCTGAAGACCTTCGTGTGTTTGTGAGGAGTCTGCAGTGACTAGAAGGAATGTTCTAGAAGAAAAACAGGAGAAAAAAAGTGATAGGATCCAACCACTCCTACACTGATGGAAAATAAACCCTTTCATGAAGATTCCTGGCTCCGGTGGTTCCTTAGTGTCCTCCCCTGTCAGCCTTAAGATCCCCCCCCCTCTCTTTTTTTGGTTTTTCGAGACAGGGTTTCTCTGTGTAGCCCTGGCTGTCCTGGAACTCACTCTGTAGACCAGGCTGGCCTCGAACTCAGAAGTCTGCCTGCCTCTGCCTCCCAAGTGCTGGGATTAAAGACGTGCACCACCACCGCCCGGCTAAGATCCCTCACTTTTACTCCTACATAAAACAGATGTTGTGGGCTCACTGGGGTACTGAATAACCACTTTCCAGGCCAGGCATGACAGTAAGCACTGTTCCACCAGCATCCAGGAGGCTGAGCCAAGAGGATTAGGAGTTTGAGGCCACCCTGAGCTATAATACAAAAAGACCCTGCCTCCAAAATACAAAACAAGATATCAGCAAGAAAAACAGACTTCCTTCCTGGGGCCTGACCTCACCCCACCTTTGAACCTTCGCCTCCTGTCTGTCAGTACCGCTCATCAGCCTTCTCTTTTGTTCTAAACCTTAAAGTTCCCTCTCTGTTCAGCCCTTTACCTGGCATTCACTCACAGACAGCCCCATGTATCCTGGGATGTTTCTTTGTTCATTTGGGTTTGTTTGTTTGTTGGTTGATTTTTTTGTTTTTTTTTTGTTTGTTTGTTTGTTTGTTTGTTTGTTTTTGAGACAGGGTTTCTCTGTGTAGCCCTGGCTGTCCTGGAACTTGCTCTGTAGACCAGGCTGGCCTCACACTCAGAGATGCACCTACCTTTGCCTCTCAGGTGCTGGGATTAAGGGCCTCTGCCACAATGGCTACCATGACCACCTGTCTCCTAGGCCTTTTTCTAAGGAGACTTTCTCCACCCCCCACAAAGCAGGCGCTCTTCCTAATCACTCTTCAGTTTGCACATCAAGGACACCAGCCTTCCTGTGCGGCTCATGGGGTCCAAGGAAATACTCAGCTCCCAGAGGTAGCTCCTTCTGCTCCTGGCCCTCAGCCTTGTATGGCCCATTCTGACACTTACCTACCAAAACTTCAGCCACTTCAGCAGGCCAGGTTGTGCCCGGGAAGCCTGCAGGACAAGGGGAATGGCTGAGTGGGCGCCACAAGGTCACCACCACCCTCAGCAGCCTCTGGGGCCCTTCTGCCTCGAGCTGCATCCTCAACCCTGCCCCTCATACACACCCTGGTACTCACCGAGGAAGAGGAAGGCGTGACTCCCGCCTGGAAGGGAAGATCAAAGGAGGTCGCAGGAAGCCATGGCAGCCCTTTCTAGGCTGCCCTTTGCCCTCAGGCTCCCCAAGATCCCCCCATGATGAGCCAACATTATCAGCCAAGCCCTTCACGATGGCTGTAGAGCTTCAGCTATGGCCATTCCCTCCTGAGCATACATTTTATCCAGGATGATATTGAATATGGCCTCCAAACACACAACGGAATAGAGGCGTGGGAGAGGCCTCTCCTGCTTTCAGGGATGGATGGAGGTCAGCTACACACAGAAGCCAGGTGAAGCCTGTGGTGCCGTTTACTTCCTCTTCCTCACCAATAGTTCGTCATTTATTTGTTTGATTATTTGCTTTTGTCCTTGTTTTTGAGGGGCCGAGAAGTGGAGCGCAGAGTCTCACACATACAAGGAAGTATCTTACCACCGAGCTGCATCCTTGGCCTTTATATTTTGAGACAGTAAGTTGCCGAGGCTAGATGTGCAGCACAGCCCAGGCAGTCCTTGAACTTATGATCATCCTCCTGCCTCAGCCACCATCCCTACCCCACCCCAAGTGGCTAGGACGGTAGGCTATGAGTAGCCTGCCTGCAGTTGAGCGTCCTGAGAAATGGAAGGAGGTCCCTGGCCTGGCTTTCCGTGTCAGCCATACTGGTGTCTAACATATTCACTCTCTGGTATTATACTATCACCTTGTTTATTTCTTGGCTGGTTGGTTGCCAGGCTGATGGCTTTGCCAGGCTAGGAATGGAGCCCAGGGCTTTCCTCTGTGAGACTCAGCCTTGAAGCCACACCCCTAGCTCCTAAGGCTGCCTTCTTCCTTCCTTTATTTATTTATTTATTTTTAAAATGTATTTTTTTAAAAAAAGAAAAAATATATTTTGTATATGTATGTATTTGGGCCTCAGTATACATGTGGAGGGCAGAGGACAATGTAGAGGAGTCTGTTCTCTCCTTTCATCATGTGGTCCAGGGGATCAAGGTCCAGGCTATGAGGCTTGGCAGCAAGCCCTTTCCCCCTCTGAACCCCCTCACACCCCTAAGACTGCCATACTTGCAACTACACAAAACGAACCTCTCAAGTCTCTTTCCCTCCCTTTTCTAATTCCTCGGAGGGGCCATGAGGCCTTCGGTTCCCCACCGACCTGGAGTCCCAAAGCTTAGCTTCTAGGATGTGCCGGGATGCTAGCCTCTACTCCAGCTGCTGCCTCACGGGGGGCGGGGGGCAAGCAAGAGCAACGCCCCGAGGCAAGCCTCCTGGGTAGCCCGGGTCTCTCTCCTACACCTACTTCCTAGCAGCTGGGGTCTGGCTGGGGCATCCCAGCCACTGGAGTCCTCCTTACACAGCGTGATGGAGGGAAGAGAGAAGCCCCTCCCTGCTCCAAGCAGACACGCCTCCCACCCCCATCCCGAGGAAATAGTTTCCTCAGAACTCACCTTGGCAGTGGTCTTGGCATAGTATTGCCAGCTGTAAGTAGGATTCACCTGCGGGTTGTTGTAGTAGTTCTGTGGGAACAAAAGGGCATGGGGCACAGAGGAGGGTAAACATCGTTTCATCATCTAATAAACCTCCACGTCTGTGCCCAGACGACTGGTTTCTTAGAAGCTATGCTTTGTCCCCTCCGTGTAAGGGGGGCTTTCTTTCCTGTTACCCCACAGGGTTAACTGGAGCCTAGATCCCTCTGCCTCCTCTGCAATCCATCCCACCTCCTCCATGGGAGGTGCGGACAAGAGACCCAGAGAAAGAAAAGGTGGCATTTAAGTCAGGGGTCAGGGAAGGAGATCTTGCCTTGGATGAGTCAGCTGAAAGATCTTGTCTTGCTTCAGGCTGAGAAAACTGTCAGTGGAAGAGAAGAAAGAGAATTTCAGCTTAGCCAGCTATAAGAACGGGGTTGTGAGAGGCTCAGGCCCTTCCAGGGGAGCCCTTGACAAAGAAACTTACCTGATCAGCACCACCTGCCCTCTTCTGCAGAGATGACAGATCTGAGCTCTAAAAAGGAGTCAGGAGCCATGGTCAGCATCGCCATAATCCCCGGGCCTTGCCAACCTTCCAAAGCCCGCACACTGCACTGCCTCAACTCTGCCTCCTCTCAGGGCTCTGCCTATCCCACTCTACCCCTGTAATGGCCCCAGCTCAGTCCAGTAGGCCTGGAGGAAGCCGATGGCCCAGACAGATATAGGACACAGGTTTCCACACTCCAGGTTGGGGAGCAATGGTGGAGAGCCCAGTTGGGCAACAACAGCCCCACCTCCACACACGCTGCAGGTTGAAGCTCGTGTTGACTGGTGCTAGAATAACAAAGGAGAACCCACATGGGTCCCTTAGCTCCAGCAGCCATGAACCTACACCAGCCCCTGCTGCTCCCTTTTAGTCCTGCTACACAGATGCTACTCAACATGAGGTAGCTGAGCTCAGTGATTAAGATGATTCCCAGCAAAGGGAAGACAGGCATGGAAACATTTAAAGAAGTCTGCAGTGCACACCCTACAGCTCCTTCATATCTGATGGAGGTCATAGATCAAACCTACTCTAGGCAGGGGCTCTACCACTGAGCCACACTCCAGGCCCTCACTGGGGGAGTCTAGGCAGGGGCTCTACCACTGAGCCACACTCCAGTCCCTCACTGGGGGATTCTAGGCAGGGCTCTACCACTGAACCACGCCCCCAACCCCTCACTGGGGGATTCTAGGCAGGGGCTCTACCACTGAGCCACACCCCAGCCCCTCACTGGGGGATTCTAGGCAGGAGCTCTACCACTGAGCCACACCCCAGCCCCTCACTGGGGGATTCTAGGCAGGGGCTCTACCACTGAGCCACGCCCCCAGCCCCTCACTGGGGGATTCTAGGCAGGGGCTCTACCACTGAGCCACGC
>JADRCD010206102.1:511-14174 GCA_019843815.1 Montemys delectorum | reverse complement strand
CCAGTGAGGGGCTGGGGGCGTGGCTCAGTGGTAGAGCCCCTGCCTAGCATCCCCCAGTGTTGCCTACAGGTACAGCTGTGTACATATCACTGGTGAGGCTCTGGGTTCAGTCTCCAGCTCTATACAAAAGGGATTAGGCAGACTGAGTAGGCATGATCCTAGGGAATTTGCTGAGTGAGGACAAGGACATATGAAGCTTGACAAATCCACAGAGACAAGGAAAATGGACCGGGGAGCTGTTGTCACTAGATGGGTGACAGGTCTTGGGAGTGTCCCTGCTCATGTATAATCCTCCCAGCTAGGGTAGTGAAATTCTTTCTCCTTCTCCTGCCCTACTCTTCCCTTTCACAGTGGATGCCTCTGGCCAGAATGGTTTGACATCATGATAGCTTGATGGGAATTAAGAGAATAAAGGGCAAAGAAAAGCCCAAACTCTCCTGGCAGAAAACTGTGACTGTGGATGACAGAGGTGCCTGTTTGGACCACTTTTTTTTTTTTTAAAGCAAAGTTGGAGTTTATTTTTACTTTAAAAATGTTTACGTGTGTGTGTGTGTGTGTGTGTGTGTGTGTGTGTACCTATATAAGTCTCTTTCTCTGTGTAGGGAGGAGGCCAGAAGAGGGTGTTAGATCCACTGGCATTGGGATTACAGGCAGTTGTGAGCTGCCTGATGTTGGTGCTGGAATCGGAACTCTTTCCTCTGCAAGATCAGCATACATCTTAAATACAGAGCCATTTCTCCAGCCCTCTCTTTGATTTAAAAAATTATTTTTCAATGCTTGAGATTGAGTCTAGAGCCACAAGAGAGCCTGATAAAGTGCTCTACCACTGAGCCACGCCCCCAGGCCCTCACTGGAGGATTCTAGGCAGAGGCTCTACCACTGAGCCACGCCCCCAGCCCTCACTGGGGGATTCTAGGCAGGGGCTCTACCACTGAGCCATGCCCCAGCCCCTCACTGGGGGATTCTAGGCAGATGCTCTACCTTGAGTTTCAACTCAGTTATTCACTGGTGGGTTTTAATTTTAAGATATCATCTCCTTAAATCACCCAAACAGGCTATAAACCCGCTCTGTAGTCCAGGGTGGCCTTGAACTTGCCAACCCTACTGCCTTTTCTTCCCAAATTGCCAGAATGATAAGCCTATACCCCTGCAGGTCTGAGGAGAGACTAGACTGATCCTGAGGGCCCACCTGTTCTTCATGTTGAAATAGTAACGACATCCATCCCATCTGCTCATTCCCAGCTCCCAGAAATTTCTGAATTTACTCTCTCTTTCCAGGTCTCCATTGACTCCCCACGTGTGGACTCGTTTTATTTGAGCATTTGCCTAAACACCTTCTTAGTGGCTATCATGACTCTACCCCTGCCTCACCATGAAGATGCCTAGCTCTCTACTCTCTGGTCCTCTGCTCTTAAGTCAGCAGTACATGGCCTTCCGGCCCTTACCTTGTTTATGGCATCCCAGTTAATGAAACCCATCTTGGACTTAAAATTCTGCAGAGAAAATAATAAGATATGTTGAAGTCAGATCGTGGGAAAAAAATGTTTGGTTTTTTTTTGTTGTTGTTCTTTTTTTCGGGCCAGAAAGGGTCAAGGGCTGGGCTGGAGAGGTCACTAAGAGGATAAGAGTACTTGGACATGGTTCCAGAGGACCTGAATTCTATTCCAAGCACCTCTATGGTGGTACACAGCATCTGAACTCCAGCTCCAGGAGAGCTGATGCCTTCTGCTGGCCTCTGTTGGCACTGGGCACACACACAATGTGCACACATTGATGCCAGCTAAGCATTCATATGCATAAAATATGAGCTGAGGCTGTGGCCTTCTCTCGGCATGTGGAGGATGTGGGGTTGCTTCTCCAAAGGGAGCCGAGCAAGCTTCCAGAACTCACCTCCCAGAAATTGTCCAAGTTGAAGGGCAAGGAAGATGCATCAGAGTTCTAAGGAACGGACAAGAGAGAGCAGGAGGTTACAAGTCCACTTTGTGAGCAAGAGGCAGAGGCGGGAGATGTGGGTATCAGGAGGGAAAACAGTAAAGTTTGTCTGACACCCCAGTCCCAACCCAGGATAGAGGAGGACATCCACTCACCACAGTGTTGAGTCCACTGGCAACTTCTTTTTGTACATTGCCGCCGTTGGACCCATGCCCCTGCATAGAGGAAAGGAAGAGACGTGTTCAAAACTCATGTCCACTGTCAGACAAGTCTTGTCAGTCTGTCCCAGGCCCGCTCACTGCACCACTGGCCCTGCATCTCTTCTCATCTCTCTCCCACACCCGAATTCTCAGCTCAAGGAGGTGAGTGACTTCAACCACGTGGCTGACTTAAACTCTTGAGATGTGTGCTCACCACATAGTCCAGGCTGGCTGCAAACTTGGAGTGGTCCTCCTGTGTTGGCCTCCCCCCAGGTTTACAAGGATTAACGGTAATCCACTGCCATGCTTGACTGTCACCTTCACAGCGGCCCTACTGTGTACCCAGCACCACATCTTATCTTGCCATAGGACTTATTTGAGATTACTGCATTTTAACAGAAGTGGTTTGCAGGACATGTCAGGCTCTGCCTGCCTGTCTGGACCCTGGGCCTTGGTTTGATTAGGATACAGAAAAGTGTACAGTGGTTCAGGAAGAGGGGGAAGAAACCAGAGTTCCCAGATGCAAAGGGCCAATGGACTTGCCTGAAAATACAGAGATAATGAGGGGCAGGCCTGACCTTTAACCCCCATCTTTATGCATAAAGTTCAGCAACTTTCCATTTCTCCATACTTACACATTTATATGCACATATATGTATGTGTGTATATACATACATACACACACATGTATGTATATTCCCTTGATCTCTTTGGGAATTGAATCTAGATCCTCACATATGTTGAACAGGGGCTCTACCACTGAACCACACCCCTAGCCTTTCACTGAGGGATTCTAGGCAGGGGCTCTACCATAGAGCCATGCCCCCAGGCCCTCACTGGGGAATTCTAGGCAGAGGCTCTACCACTGAGACATACCCCCAGCCCCTCACTGGGGGATTCTAGGCAGGAGCTCTACTTCTAATCCATGTTCCAGTTCTTCTTTACTTTTTTTTTTTTTTTTTTTCAGTTTTTCAAGACAGGGTTTCTCTGTGTAGCCCTGGCTGTCCTGGAACTCACTCTGTAGACCATGCTGGCCTCAAACTCAGAAATCTGCCTGCCTCTGCCTCCCAAGTGCTGGGATTAAAGGCGTGTGCCACCACTGCCCACTCTTTACTTTTTAAGGTAAGATTTCTCTGAGTTGCTCAGACTGGCCATGAACACACTCTACAGACTAGACAGTCCTTCAACTTGCAGTCCTCCTGCCTCATCCTCCCCAGTAACTGTAGCTCCAAGTGTCACCTCCAGGCCTGGATCTCTATCCTTCTGTTACTTCTGTCTCATTTCCCACTTGCCATCAGTATGGCTCTGATCCCAAGTGGAAGCAGGAAAGGAAACAACGGCCTAGGAGGGGAGGTAGATCCCAGTCACCATTTTGGTTTCTTGGTAGTCACCCGAAGTTTAAGAGCAGCTAACAAGGAGAGATAAGTCCTTTTGTCTCTTGGCATTCTCTCCTGTTCTCCACGACCCCTTCTGCTAAGCTGGCCTTACTGTCCCTTGCTCACCTGGTAGTCATGGGAGCCCCCAAGGAGACGGCTGCTCTCTTTACTTTCCTAGGGAAACATAACATGCAAAAGTCAGTGGGGGCGGAGAGGACAGGACAGAGGGGTGCGTGGGTGTAGAAGGGACTGTGGGCAGCGCCTTCTGTCCACCAGCTCTTCTTTCCACCTGTCACATGAGGTTCCGCTGACTGCCGACTTACGCTTATGAATCTATCACCAGCTGATAATAGTCTCTTCTCCAGAACATGACGAAAAGTGTCACTGCCGCTAAGTCACCCGAGCCCTCCCCTGGCCAGGCTGCTGGGCTCTACAGACACGGAGTTTCTACTCCGGCTGGGCGCTGGGCAGAAAGGGAGTGGCAGCGGGTGAGAAAGGACACACTGTATGCTGCTTAGTCACCTCCTGGGTTAGAGATCAGCGGCTCCATTGTTTTTTCTCATTCCCAGAGCCAGGATGTGAGGACACCTGCCCTCTCAGTATTGCTACTGAAGATTAGTGATGAGCAGCTCCTCCCCTGGGACCACTAGGACTTCCCTGATCTCTGCTGAAGTACCAAAAAGAAAGAAAATGTGAAAAAAAGAAAAATGGCAGAGACCATAGAAGAAAACTGGTGCTGTTGTTGATGGTCTTCTTCTTGTTGTTGTTTTTGTTTGTTTGTTTGTTTGTTTTTTGTTTCGTTTTGTTTTTTTGAGACAGGGTTTCTCTGTGTAGCCCTGGCTGCCCTAAGAATACACTTTGTACACTAGGCTGACCTCAAACTCATTGAGATCCACCTACCTCTGCCTCCCAAGTTCTGGGACTAAATGTGTGTGCCACAAAGCCTATAGTCTCTCTGGGTTCTTAAAGCTGATTTAAAAAGAAAGGAAGGAAGGAAGGAAGGAAGGAAGGAAGGAAGGAAGAACAAGAGTTAACAAGGTAAAAGAGTTGCTCCTAAAACCTGGGGACACACAAAACTTAGCACCCTATTGTTCAACTTCTTCAGAGAGCTGCCTCTGCTCAGCCCCCTGCCCCTCCAACACACCCTATTTCCCACCAATCTTATCTTGCTCCCTGCCCACTGACCCCTGCTACCGCCAGGGCCCAGCCCCAAGCCTCAGCATCTGCAGGGAAGGGATGAGAAACTCAGAATTCCAGCCCCACCCCAGATCTGCTGGCTCAACCTGCATTTTGCACAAGACCTCTAGGTGTGGACCCGGGTGTCACACTTACTCAACAGCGTCCCTGCGGGTACTGACCCTACTGCCTAGATTTCCAGAATAACTAGGAAGGTGTGTGTGCGCTCTTAGAGTTCAATGGGTTCTGGTCACTGGCCGGGATGGGACATTTGAAATAGGCTGATAAAATACTGACAGTGGCCACTCACAAAGCTGAGGCAGGAGCATCGAAAGTCTGAGGTTAGCCTGGGGTAGAGCCTATCTTAAAAATAAATAAATAAAATAAAATCGGATTGGTTTACACATGGATTCCTCACAGCCTCCTCTGTATATGGAGCAAAGCATAATGTGTAAGACTTTGTTTAAGGGCTGTTTGGCCTACATAAGGAGTTCAAGGCCAGCCTGAGGTGCTTAGGGAGCCCTTATCTCAAGATAAAAACTAAAAAGAAGCTGGGCTTGGTGATTTATGCCTGTAATCTCAGCACTTTTAAGGCTAAGAGGATTGCTATGGATTTGAGGACAGCCTGGACTGATTTCTCTCTGAGAGAGAGAGAGAAAGAGAGAGAGAGAGAAAGTGAATATTTTAGTTCCATGGTAGAACACTTGCCTAAAATTCAGCATTAAGAAGCTGAATCCCCCAGTGAGGAGCTGGGGTGTGGCTCAGTGGTAGAGTGGCTGCCTAGCATGACCAAAACCCAGGGTTCAGTCTCTGGTAGCACATACACACACACACACAAGAGCATCCAAAATGAAGGAATGCTGCCCTGCTGTCCACTGTGACTTTGATCTGTTTGGTACCTTCTTTGTAAGTTTGGTTTCCTTGCCAGGTTGCCTGGAGGTGAGCATCAGTAAAGATGCTGAGCAGAGTGGGCTCCTGGGTGGGGCCACACTACAGTGGTGAAAGGCTGCCACTGTGGGTGTTAGTTTGTCTCTCACCTGACTCCCAGATCCTCCGGCCATGCGCACATCATTCCCTGGGTTGTTACACTGTAGGAGAAAGATTTTTTTTTTCTCAGTCTCCTGCTGCTGTGCAGTCCCAGCCTCACTATGGCAACATTGTAATCAACACCTCTTGGAGACAATGTTACCATGTGTAGCCAATCCCCATCCCTGACAGCTCTTCCAGCTTTGCCATCGAACACTCACCTCAGGTCTGTTTCCACCACCACTTCCACCACTTCCACCACTTCCACCACTTCCACCTCTGCTGCCAGAGGACGAGCTACTTCCCTGCAAGGAAATAATGTCCCTAAAGCATACACAAAGAGACCCGGGAGCTCCCAGCCATCTCTCCAGCCTCCATTCTTCCCCGTCTTTGGCCAACTGGTTGTGAGAGGCAGCTGAACTTCAGCAGTAGAAGGCCAGTCCTGGCCTAGGGTTTGGGGAGTCCGAGCTCTCTCTCTCTCTCCCTCTCTCCCTCTCTCTCTCTCTCTCTCTCTCTCTCTCTCTCTCTCTCTCTCTCTCTGTCTGTCTCTGTCTCGCGCGCGCGCGCGCGCGCGCGCACACACACACACACACACACACACACACAAAACTTCAATTGCTACTGGGGCTGTAGAGATGCCTCAAAGGTTAAGAGCACTCGCACTTTGAGAAGACCCGAGTTCAGTTGCCAGGACTCATGTTGGGAGGCTTAAAATTTTGTGAACTCCACCTCTAGGGGATCTACCAGTCTGGCCTCCGTGGGCACCTGCACATATGACCGACATACACATATATACCACATGAAAAATTAAAGAAGCTGCCACTAGGGGGCAGGCTGGGCTTGTTCCACCGAGCCCTTCCTTATGAACCCTTGCTTATGGGGTGGGGGTGGGGGTGGGGACCTAGAGTTCTTACCCTGGAGACTGAATAGCCTTCATCAAAGTTAGATGTTTCTAGGTCCTGAATGGGGAGAGAGGGTGGTCTCAGACTCTTCACAACAAACTACTTGCGGTTGGCCTTTATTTATTTGGTGGTGGTGATTTTTGATTCCCATGTAGCCCAGGATAACCTTGAATTCATTATGTAGCCATTGGACGGCCTTAACTCCTGATCCTGCCTCCACCAGCAGGAGCTAGGGTTGCAGGAATGTGTCACCACACTTGGCTTATGTGGAACTGGGGTTGGAACATGGACTTAGTACATCCCAGACAAGCCCTCTCCACCCCTGGGCACCAACACCAGCCTCCTCCTTTGACTGGTACAATTCTCAGACCCCTAAGGAAACTCATGTGGCCTCCAAATTTGAACACTCTTTCTTGGAGCTCCCCTTCTAAGGTGCCCCTCTCACTCATCACATGAGGGCCTCACGCATGTACAGTTAGTTACTAGCGTTGTCTACACCGTAGCTAACCTTAAGTCTCCATGGTGACAACCCTCCCCTATTCTCCTGGAAGGGTAGCCCACACAAGTGGGGGTTTTCTTATTTGCTTTGTGTAAGACATAGCTATGTAGCCCTGGCTGCCCTCATAGTCATAGCAATCAATCCTCCTGCCTCAGCTTTCCCTGTGCTGGAAATTACAATCTTATCCTATGCCCACCCGTCTTCTGTCCTCCCCTCACCCTCGGCTCTGCTCAGCAAGCAGTAAAGGTTAGGCCTGAGCCAGAAAGGGGGTGGGCCATGTAGGAGGAAATCCGTGCCCCTGCGGAAGGAGCCCTGTAATTAGGGCAGGGAAAGTGGGGAATGGGGGATGAGGGAGTCCCGGACGACCACTGTCACTGAAGCCATCCGCGCTAGGGCTGTGACAGGTTTAAGGGAAACCCCAGAGCCTGTGTCCCCACCACCAGGACTGCAGTCCCATCCTAAGGAAGAAACTTACCCGGGACCCAGAACCGCTGTTGCCACCATTGCCGCTGTTGTTGCTGCCACTGTTGCTGCCGCCGCCGTTGCCTCCGCCGCTGCCGCCGCCGCTGCCTCCGCTGCCACTGCTGTCGCCGTTGCCTTGGCCACCGCTGCTGCCGTCGCCCTGCCCATTACCACCTTGACTGCCTTGGCCGCCACGACTTCCGTCGTTGCTGCTTCCCTAACGGCCAGAAGAACAGAGCAATGTCTAAGGGCAGAGCCCCTGTCTTCCTTGTCCCCTTACAGGGCCCTGCATCGCTTGACCCACCCCCACCCCCAGAAAACAGTGCATCCCGCCTTCCCAGAGCCAAACCAGAGGCCGCACTAACTACTCTTACCCCAGAGTTGCTGAAGCTTTCGTGGGAGCCCGAAGGTGGCGGGTTGGTACACTGTGGATGGAAGGGGACACCATGAGGGCTGAGATGATGTCAAAACTACCTCCACAAGCTAGGCCTCTACTGCCTGTGGCTTGGCTTTTTTTTTTTTTTTTTTTTTTTTTTTTTTTGCCCCTTTCCAGTTCTGTGCCCCCTTCCCTGGCTTGTGACCTCCACCCCCACCCCCCTTTCTGCTCATCCCTGCCATCCTGTCACATGCCCATTCCCCTCTTACCCCTGAGTTCTGGTTGTTGCCTCTCACTGCCCCGTAGCCAGGCTGAGCCACAGCTCCCTGCAGGGAGGCGGAAACCAAGTTTAGGATCCAGAGATAAGGAGGGGTAGAGAGAACAGGGTTGAGAGATGAGTCTGGGTAGTGACTTTACCTGGGCATCGGTTTCATAGTTGAGTAGTCCGCCATTGCCACCCTGACCCACAGAGCCACCCAGAGAGTTAGTTCCATAGTTGCCTCCTGAGGCCCAGGGTGTCCCTTGAGGCCCAGGGTTGCCCTGGCCTCCAACACCACCTTGAGAGCTATACACGCCATTACCTCCAGATGTCCCCTGCAAAGACAATACACCCATCCTCAGTGTGACTATCTCTGACAATCATAAGAGGGAAGGAATCAGCATCACCAGGGGGAGAAGGATAGGGGAGGAGGGGATCATGCGGGAGAGGGAAGATTTATGACAACAAAAGAAACCATCCCAGACAACCACCAAGGAACCATCTCTTCACTGTTTGATCCATCTCTCAAGGTCCTTGACCCAGCCACCCCAGCCCCTCTCTGCACACCCAGCTTCCCAGCCACTCACCCAGGACACAGAGTTGTGGGCAGCATCTACCCCTCGGCGGATGAGGTCCTCAGCCTGTCTGCCAATCTCATTCCCAGCATTCCCCAGAGATCTCGCTGCTTCACCGAGCTGGTGCTCGAAAACATCACCTCTGCTTGCGATCAAACCTTCCTCTCCATGCCCCTGGCCTAGGGCATCCTGGATTCCAGAGCTGGCTGCTTCTTTAGCCCCATGGCCCACAGCCTCTCCAACTCCATGGCTAATGGCATCTCCCATTCCGTGGGCAGCACTTGCCCCTGTGCCCTCCCCTCCACTGTGCAGTGGGTTAGCTGCCCCACCACCCAGACATAGGGCCAGCAGGAGACAGGCCAGAGACCCCTGTCGCTTCATCTCTGCCCAACTCCTTCTCTCCCCTCTGAGGATCTCTGCAGCCCAGTCTACTTGTCCCCTTTCCTCTACTTCTGTGCTGAGACCTCTTCCCACAGCCTTCTCTTTCTGTTCCCAGACTCCCCTGCTTTCCAGAGTCTTCCTTCTTGCCACTATCCCTTATACTGTAGGTTGGGAAAATGTAACAGGGCTGGGCCACCTAAGATCCCTCCTCCAGTGACTCAAGGCCTATCCACAGATAGGGTAATGAAGCTTAATTGTGAGCCAGAGCCTGTGTTGAAACAGAGAGCGCTCGAGAGCAGGCCATCAGGAGGGAGGGGAAAGAATAAGATGAGACGGATGCAAAAGTGTTCCAGTTGCCTAAGCCCAGGAATTTGGGGCGCAGGGTGGAGACAGGAGCATCTGAGGAGATAGGTGTTGCTGTCTTCTGGAGGCGGCAGGGTGGGGGTACTTAGGAAACAGGGCTCACAAGCAGGTGAACCCCCAAGGGTATAAGGAGAGCAAAGCCACAGGATAGAGGCCCCTCCCCAGGTAAGCCAGTATGCACAGGGGCATGCAAACTGGAGAGAGGCAACCATTTCCAGCTCCCTTCTCTCTTCTGGCATGCCACTACCTGCAGGTGCCTGTCCCTTGCACACGTTCACAGTGCAGTTAGGCATTGGGGATTCTGGGGCTGTGCTTAAATTCCGAGGTTCTGGGCACCCCGGTGTTGAAGGAGTGGCATATCTGTTATTGACAAGGAAGGGTTCAGGCAGCTGTCATTGAGAGTTCAGGAGCCCTGGAATTGGGCGGGCCAGCCACCCTCAGGGGAAGAGTAGGTGGGAAGACCAGGGGAGGGAGAAGCTGACCCAGACACCCATCCTGTTTACCTGCATGGAGGGACCTGTGTGCCTGTAAGAGCTCACAGCCACTGTGCTGCTGCTTGCTCACCACCCGCAGCCTTCCCTGGGGGCCAGGAAGGAGGGATCAGTGCAAGCTCACACACACACACACACACACACACACACCACACACGCACACGCACACACACACACACACACACACACACACACACTGGTACTCAGGGCCCTCATCACCTGTCACTGTTCCAATGGGGAACCCAGGCATCCTCCCCATATCTTGTCCCTGTTCAACAAGTGTGACTGCTTCTCTGTTCCCAGGAGCCCCGGGCCCTCCCACCTGAAACCGGCTTGTAACACTGGGCTTCATCACCTAGTTAGGAGGGGCCAGTTTCCATCTGCCTTTCTCAATGTCTCTCAGTCAGTCTCTCCCCACCCCAACACCCGCACCCCAACTTGTAATATCTAACACTTCTCTGTATATAAACACCACTCCTGACTGTCCCCCACTCTCACCTCCCTGCTGTTCCATTGCTGGTGTTTAAGTGATGGTAATAATAATAATAATAATAATAATAATAATAATAATATCATCGTCATCATCGTCATCAAACTCCAGTTTGTCAAAGGCTTTCTATATGCCTATCCAGGTTTCTAGCTTCCACATGGAATCATGGAACCCTAAAAGGAAGCTCTTTATTATCCCTATTTAGAGATGTAGACACTGTGGCTCAGAGAACACACACTGCCTGTAGCTGAACCAAGAGCCAAGCCCAGACCTGCCTTCTGGCAGAGCCCAAGCTGAGCCCTGTCTGTCACTTCAGAGTGTCACACCAACTCTGACTTGTCTAGATATAACTTATTTTGGTTTTCCTCTGGAGCGATGTAGGAAGAGGGGGTACAGGAGGAAGTCTGGGTCCCCAGGATGAGTGCCAGAGCCTCTAGTCCCTGATCTCACTCATGGGTTGGATAGAAGAGGAATTCAGAAGTGCTCACTGACTTAAAAGCTCTTTTGTGGAAGTTAACCTGGCCAGGCATCTCTGTCCATGCTTGCGTCTTATATACCAGCTTAATTTAAGGCTATTATACGAGCCCAACATGGTGGCAGCACATCCCAGCACTTAGAAAGTTGAGTCAGGAGAATCACTAATTCAAAACCAGCCCAGGCTACATAACAAGACCCAGTCTCAAACAAACAACAACGACTGAATGCTATAGGGAAATATTTCAGGGGTTGGCAAGATGGCTCAGCAGGCCACTTGCTACCAAGGCTAACCATCTGAGCTTGATCATCTGACCTCATACGGAGGATTGAAAGTTGTCTTCTGACTTCCACACATACACCATGGTGTACACACACACACAGGAGAGATAGAGACACATGATGATGATGTAAAAAATAAACAAAATACTTTATATCATTCCTAAAATAAAAAACAGGGATCATCTCTCTTAGGAAGATATTACCAGAAAAACACAGAGAAAAGTAAACAATAACATTTTTTGTAGCTGGCAGCAGTTCCTGGTGTGTGTGTGTGTGTGTATGTAGGTTAGCTGGAGAGAGGTTAGGACTGCTGGATGCTCTTCCAGACGACCTCAGTTCGGTTCCCAGTACTCACTTCAAGTAGGTCAAAAGCGCCTTTAACTCCCGCTTCAGGGGAGGAATGGTAACTTGTCCATTCCTCAGCAGATGGCTCCATCTTGGCCATTTGCACAGAGTTAGCACTGCTGAATTCCGGGATAGTAATAGTAACAAAAACTATTGGGGGAATGAGCATAAGGGCTGTGTCAAGTTGAAGGGAGTAATGTAGTGGAAACAATCAAATTACATTGTATATTTCAGGACCAATGGAAACTCTCTTTCCTCAAGGACTAGTGATTAAACAAAAGCCAGCATTCTTCAGGAACTTGTGAAGTCGGTTCCCCTCTACTAAAGGAGCCATTTCCTCACTGTGGGCAGAAGGGACAAATGGCGGTCTGTGGTGCCAACTAGCACACCAAAGCACATGGGGCCACCAGGCTCCCTCCTTATCTCAAGTACATAGTTCTTCTCACCTTCCCCTCCCCCACACTTCCTCCAGCTCAGGAGCTTCCCCTCCCCCAGCTACTCACACTCCCTATAACCCTGCCCCTTCAGCTATGAGCTTTCTCCTTGTCCTCTCCTTTGCCCTCTCTTTCTTGCCCACACTCGCTTTCTCTCTCTCCCACCATCTCTCCCCTCCCCACTCTGGTCCTGCAAATCATAATCAGCTGCTGTGGACTCTCTCTTCTCTTTATTACTTTATTGAAACTTATCAGGTGGTGGTCAGAACTGTAAAGACAAGTACAATTGGGGAGCGCAACCGAGAAGATAAGGCGGATATTTTCAGCCTTAGGGGACAGTTCCTTCAAATCAGCTGGGAGACAGACACCTACTGGAAGAAAGCATACCAGCACAGGGTAGAGTCTTCAAATAGAGGGACAGCACGCAGAGGCTGGGAACAGGAGCCTGCTTACTCTACTGAAAGACCACAGTGACTGGAGCAGGCAGGGAATGAGCAATGCTAACTTAGAAAGCGGAGGAAGACTAGGAATTAGGGGATTGTGGCGAGGACTTTGGCTTTGGGGACAGCTGCTTTAGGAAGCCCTCTGGAGTGGGGGGTGCACAGAGACCAGAGGGTAGACCTCAGGGGATAGTGGAGGCTGGTAGAACACAGCAGAAAGATAGCCTTGGGTCAAGTCCCCTACTCCCTTCCTCTACAGGAACCTTCAGTATTCACTCATAGAGTTGTGATCCTTCCTTCTCTTCAGTAAAAACAGGCAGACGTAGAGCTCAGCTTCAGCAAACACAGGAAGGGCTTTAAACAGTGTACCACGGGCCCCAGAGAGGGCACCCTGAAACAGCAGAACTTGGTGACCTGATGAGATGTTTTCTTGATACTTGTTATTGTTATTGATGATTTTAAAATTTTTGTTTTGATTTACTTGTTTTAAAGCATTTAGTGTGTGTTTGGGGACTTGTTTCTCTCCTTCCACCATGTGGATCCTGGGGATTGATTTTAGGTCATCAGATTTGGCAACAAGAGCTTTCACCTGCTCAGCCATCTCACTGGTCCCAATTTTGTATTTTATTTATTTTTTTAAAGACTTATTTATTGTTATATGTAAGTACACTGTAGCTGTCTTCAGACACACCAGAAGAGGGCGTCAGATCTCATTACAGATGACTGTGAGCCACCATGTGGTTGCTGGGATTTGAACTAAGGACCTTCGGAATAGCAGTCAGTGCTCTTACCCACTGAGCCATCTCTCCAGCCCCCAGTATCTTTTTTTGTTTGTTTCTTTATGTGTGGTTCTGGGAATTGACAACCAGCCTTAAAACCATTAAGCACATGCTCTATCAGACAGCTGAGTTTAAGAGTGAGTAGACAGGTGCTAACTGGATGGAGAATAATAAGATGAGAAGCATGACACTGGAGTCTTTGGAGTGTGGAATGGGTTTCGAGGAAGAGAGGGCGTGCGGAGCACTGGTGAGTGCTGACAGTTTTCTCATTTAACCTATCTGGTGAGGGTTTTGTTTTATTACAGCTTACTGATCAATACACTTATTTATGGATTTTTATTATTTTAAATTGTGGTGTGTGTGTGTGTGTATGTGTGTGTATGTGTGGTTTGTGTGTGTGT
>JADRCD010206100.1:19830-34867 GCA_019843815.1 Montemys delectorum | reverse complement strand
TTTTTTTTTTGAGGATTTTATACACACAATGTGTTATGATCAAATCTGGTCCCACATTCCTTTCTCTCCAACTTTTCCCATATCCCTAACACCGCAAATTTTTCTCTCCAACTTTATGTATTCCTTTATATTTTTAAAACTCACAAAGTTCACTCAGTGTTGTGAGTATGTGTAGGGCCAGCCACTGGATAAAGGACAAGCTGCCAAACAAAGGCTGTGACACTCCCACTGGCCACTCTATCCATCAATTGCTAATAGATCCCTAGCTAGGAGTGGAACTTTGTGGGTCCCTCCCTTATCCATCTCTTACCGTCTCTTATTCTCTGCATTTTGACCAGTTGTGGATCTCTGTATTAATCACCACTGGGGAAAAGATACTGCTTCCAAGAGAGCAGAGGCCTATACTAAAGTTTGGGTATCAAGATTAATATTTGTAGATTGACGACATGTCCATTTTGTAGAATAATAGTAGTTGCTTCTGCCCCAGGGCCTATACCTTAGTCAGTCTTGGGTTCTTGGCTCAGTTAATGCTCTCATGCATGCGTTCAATGGTGTGGAACGGATCCTAAATCTAATCACAAAGTGGTCAGTTATTCCACAACATTTATGCCACTATTGTAACAAAGGGCGTATCTTGTCAGACTGATTATTACTGTAGTTTTGGGGACTTCTAGAGTTGAGATAGACCATTGATTACTTTTCTTCTTTTCCTCAGAAGAGCACACTGCTCCTTCCAACACTATGAGAACTAGCCAATGGAGATGACATTTCCAGATCAGTGCTAGCATGATTCTTCCATGTCCTATGACTCATATATGTGGGTCTTCAGCAGTAAGTTCTTAGTACCGACTTTTAGAGAATAACTAAGAGCAATGGTAATAGGCTGCACTGTTTGGGGGTCTATAGGACCCCAACTGACCAACAATTTCAAGGAAAGTAGCCCATACAAGACTCTGGGGCTTTGTTTGATAATCTATGATAATCTATTGTGTCTTAGGTATTATACCCTCATATAGGGCAACTCCATTTAAACTCTCATATGTGTGTGTTCTCTATCTCTGTAATTTCTAGAGTAGTATGTATAATCCTTTGGGAATATACCCAGGAGTGGTATAGGTAGATCATAGGATAGCTTTATTTTTAGCTTTTTGAGGAACTTTCACACTGATTTCCATAGTGACCTAATATATATTCTATAAACAGTGCCAAATTAATGTAATATTGAACTATTCTCTAAACACACACACACACACACACACACACATTTCTAAAATAGGTTTTCCACATGAGATTTTAAAAGGTCTAGAGTGTTAACTATCCCTTCCAATATCTTCTCTACTCCGGCCTCCCAGTCTCCACTCCATGTATCCCCTCTGCCCCATTATTCCTTCCCTGCCTATGTATTCCCCCTGTGTTCTACATTATCTCTCTTTCCTTAAAGTCTCCCTCTACCCATGTTCCTTCCTGGTTTGCTGACTTTTACAGGCACTCCAATGTAAACACATATGTTTAAAGATACGCATAGGAGCTGGTGTGTGTCTGTGATATTTGTCTAAGCCTGGGTTATCTCACTCATGATGATTCGCTGATCCATCCATTCACCTGGAAAGTCTATCGCTGTTTACAGCTGAATAACATTCAAATTGAGCCAGTTTGCCTTCCACCAACAGTGAATAATTGTCCCTCTTCATCACATCATTTATTCCAAGTTTGTCCCTCTTAAAATGATATTTATTCTGAGGGCGATGATGAAATCTTCAAGTAGTTTTAACTTGCATTCAGTGATGGAAAAGGATGTCGAATATTCTTTAAAAATATTTCTTGGCCATTTGCATCTTTCTTTCTTTCTTTCTTTCTTTCTTTCTTTCTTTCTTTCTTTCTTTCATTCTTTCTTTCTTTTTTGAGTTCTCTTTGAAGTTTTATACCATGTTTTTAAATTGGGTTGTTTTCCTGATGTTTATTTTTTTGAGTTCCTTGTCCATTCTAGACACTAATTCTGTCATATTTGTAGTACTCCGTAGGCTACACTTCACTCTGTTGATGGTACTCATGTGGGGTACAGAAGCTTTTTGGTGTTATATAGTTCTGTTGGCCAGTTGTTGTCCTTGATTTATGTTAGTACAGTCCTATTCCGAAAGTCCTTACCCGTGCTTAGAAAGAGTGTACTTTCTACTCTTTCCTCTAGAATATTTTGAGTATCAGGCTTACGCTGAGGTCCTCCATCCATTTGGGGTGAATTTTGTTCAGGGTGAGAAAAAAGTTTCATCCTTTTCTCTTTCACTTTTCAGCTTGTCCATCATCATTTGTTTAAAAAGTCTGTCTTTTCTCCTGTGAGTATTTTTGACATCTTTGTCAGCAATTAGACAGCTATAGCCTCATGGCCTTGGACCTGACTCCTCAGTTCTAGTCCATCTGTAAGTGAGGCTGTGTTCATGCCGTGCCGTAAACACACTATTTCTACTACTAAAGTTCTGGAGTGTAACTTAAAATCAGATGTGCTGATATCTCCAGTACTTCTTTCATTGTTGAGAGTGATTTTAATTATGTTCTCTCTCTCTCTCTCTCTCTCTCTTTCTCTCTCTCTCTGTTTCTCTCTCTCTCTCTCTCTCTCTCTCTCTCTCTCTGTGTGTGTGTGTATGTGTGTTTGTATGTGTGCATAACTGTGTGTTTGTATGTGTGTGGAATTGAAGATTTCTTCAATTTCCATGAAAAATGACATTATCATTTTGATAGGGTTACATTGAATCTGTAGATTACTTTTTGTACATTAGCCATGTTCAAGATATTAACATTATCAATCCATAAGCACAGGAGGTATTTATGTCTTCTGGTTTTTTCTTTAGTTTTCCTTCTAAAGTTTTTGCTGCGTCCATTATTCAAGTCTTTCACTTCCGTGGTTAGATTTATTTCAAGATTTTTTTTAGGCTATTGTGAGTGGGGTTGTTTTCGTGATGTCTTTTGTAGTATATCTGCCATTGCTATACAAGAACAATAGTGACTTGTGTGCTAATTTTGTATTCTGTCATCTTACTGGAAATGTCCATCAGTTATAGGAGTGTTCTGGTGGAGGGGTTAGCGTCTCTTATGCATATAAACAAATCATGTATAAATAAAGATACTTTAATTTTGTCCTTTCCTATTTGTAAGTCCTTTATCTCCTTCTCTTGTTTTATTTATCTAGTGTGTAGGGGCCACTTTCAGAACTCAAGATGCTGAATTCGCTGCTTTATTTTTGGGTCTATTGGAGTCACTTCAACTCCAATACAATGTTCTAGAATCATGTGTATCTTAGTTCTTTCTTTCCTTTGGAAGATTAGAATAGTTGGAGGACAGAGTGAAGACAAAGTAGATGGACAAGGAGAACAGGTTACAAACTTTAGACAAAACAAAAGCCAGCAATTCCTTTTGTGTACACAGGTTGTTGTATATATAAACAACTCCACTCCTTGTCTACCAGGAAAGTTTGTAGCTAAAGTGCCTGCACTGGCTAGTTTTGTGTGTCAGCTTGACACAGGCTGCAGTTATCACAGAGAAGGGAGCTTCAGTTGGGGAAGTGCCTCCATGAGATCCAGCTGTGGGACATTTTCTCAATTAGTGATCAAGGGGGTAGGGCCCCTTGTGGGTAGTGCCATCTCTGGGCTGGAAGTTTTGAGTTCTATAAGAGAGCAGGCTGAGCAAGCCAGGAAAAGCAAGCCAGAATTCCAGTCCTGACTTCCTCTCGTGATCGACAACAATGTGGAAGTAAGCTAAATAAACCCTTTCCTCCCCAACTCGCTTCTTGATCATGATGTTTGTGCAGAAATAGAAACCCTGACTACGTCAGTGCCTGAGTCAGAAAATCAGAGAAAACCCAAATAAACAACTTAATGATGCACCTTAAGGCATTAGAAAAATAAGAACACTCAAAAACAGATGGGAAGAAATAATTATGATTGAAACGAAAATGAATAAAATAGAAGTGAAAACATACAAAGGATCAGTGAAATGAAGAGCTAGTTTTTAAAATATTAATACAATTGACAAACTTTTACCAAACAAACCAAAAGAAAGAGATAACCTCAAACTAATCAGGCCAGAGCTGAAAAGAGGCAGTTCGGCAGACAGCATTGAAACCCAGAGAAGCACACATGTGTGTCTCAAACCCTTATTCTGCTGAATTGCAAAACATTTTAAATGTTTTTAAAACCTTTTTAAAAAGATATAGTTCTTTACGTATGTGTTTGAGTGCTTTGATTTCAGGAATGTATGAGCATCGTCTGTGCAGTGCCTGTGGAGGCCAGAAAATATCACTGGCATCCATGGAACTGGAGTTACAGGTGGTGGTGAGCCATATGTGGGTGCTAAGGGTTGAACCCAGGCCCTCTTCAAGGACAGAAAGTGTTTTTAAGTACTGAACCTGCCATTGGATAGATATCTTAAAGCATATGACCTGCCAAATTTAAATAGAAAGTGTATTTAAAATTTTAAACAAATCTATCGCAAGGTATGTGATTGAAAAGATATGGACTGACTAACTAACTAACTAACTAACTAACTAGCTAACTAACACTCCCAACCAGAAAACCTCGGACTCTGACTATCAGACCTTTAAAGACTAAGTAAAATTGTTCTATTGAATAGAAAAAGGAAAAACAATACTTCCAATTTCTTACATGACACCAGAATTGCACTAATACCTTGGAAAAAGACATAACAAAATAAGAGAAGAAAAGAAAAATTATAGACAAATCTCTCTGATCAGCATGAACATAAAAAGTAAACAATTACTTGCAAACTGAACTCGAGAAAATGTTAAAAAGATTATCTAGCACAGTTAAGAGAGCTTCATTCCAGTGATGGTGGGATGGCCCAACAGATATAAGTAAATAATGAGTACATGACTGAGAGTCTTCCTGAGCGTCTCTGTGTATCTCCCATTCCCTTTCTGGGAGGTAGGTGTCAAAGATGAATCCTCCAAATTTCCTCTGTTCTAGGTTACAGTGCTGTATATCTAAGGGACATAAGTAGGCTCCCAGGAAAGCTCTAAACTGTAGCAAGAAAGAAATTACTTCTCATTTTAGTTTGTAGAAGTGAACAGTAACATTGTGTTTATTATGAAAAATTGTTACTGTTTGCCTTACTTTTCTCTGTCCTCCATGATTGATGTGAATATGTTCTTAAGCCTGCAAAGTAGCAAGTTCCCTTCTATTTACATATATCCTTTTTTTTTGGTTAACACCCCTTTCCTGCCCCTCTTTCTTCTCCCTGTTCTACATCTTAACAATTCTATTGTACTACTTTTATTTTTTCTCTGCTTGACATTAACATGTAATGCCTCTATTTTTCATATATATATATATGTATTTCCTTTACTAGATACATAAGATTCTTTTATTGGAAAGTGTGAACATTTTTTGGACACTGTGGTTATATGCCAGGTTTTAGCCTTGAGGATGGTTATATGCCAGGTATTAGCCTTGGGTAAGGATGGAGGCAAGAAGCTGAAGCAAAGACCATTGTACAGTGGAGAAATAGTGGCTGCAAAGACCGTGTGATCATAACCCACAGCTCGGTATTATCCTGAGGTACTCAGCCTTTGGACTCCTGAGGAACCTAGTAAACTCCAGTAACCTTCTGGTACCATGTGTTAACTCAGAGAAAAATCATAATGGGTTATCATAATGTGTTCTCTAAGTCCCAAGCCAGCCGTGGCAGCTGTGCTCCTGCTAAGTCCTCCCACGGGCATCCCCATGCTAACACTGAGGCCACTCCCTTTTCCGGCTCAGTTGGAATGACACAGAGATGATGACTAATACAGCACTTTGTGCTAATGCCTTAGTTAGGAATCAAGTGATGTCTAAGACACATTGTATCAGAGTCAAAACATTTTATCTGATCGGCAATACTGTATATAATATGTATACAATATACAAAAAGTAGATACTGTATATAATAATAGAGAATCAGATCTCTTCATTTTCCTGTGAGTTAGCACACTGAAAGGGTGAGCTGGTGGTATGTGCTCTTCTTTGAAGGACTCTGCCTTCCAACTCACTGTTTGCCTCCTCCTGGCAGTGTACTCAGGTCTTTCATAGCTATGTGTATCTGGGCGATGGATGTGGGATGAGAATCTCAGGCTTCCTAGAGGAGTTGGATCTTAGCCATCCTGGGAGGAACCTCTCTACCATTAGCAGAACATACAGGAAGCTGAAATCTGGTGTTGCTAACGGGATGAAGCATCCCGGTGAGTAATCTGTTGTTGCCATTTCTTCATCCTTAGGGAATCAAGCATAGTGAGTGTTCCTCAAGAGCCATCGACCAGGGAGGAAACCTGGTTAAAATGCCTTGCCAGTAGAGATGATGAGTTACAAGATCGTCTCCTTTATCCAAATAGAAAGTGCAAAGTCCTCAGGAGTCACTCACTTGCAGCCAGGTACTGAGTCCTCCCTCTGGGCTGGGAGAGGCATTGTCGGAGCTACAGTTTGTGTTATGAAAAACTGGCGACTTGGAGGGGATTTCTTGGTGTGCTTAGCACCACAGAGCTGCTAGATGACAGAGACAGGGACAGAATTAGGTGGTCCAACCATCTAACTCAGATGTTGTCTTGGTAACTATGGGCCTAGCTTCCACTGAGAGCACCCTCACATCCCTGCCTGTTCCCACGCAGACTGAGGCTGGACAGCCCCTGATCCCAGAAGAAGGAAGTGAGTAGAAGGACACCTTCCACTGAGGATGTGTCAGCTTCACCTTCCAGAGCTGAGAGTGAATATCTGTCCCGTGTGGGAAACTTGTGCTGGGTAGCTGGGAAGCCGTTGTTCTTCCCTGACCCTTTGCTCCCTTTCCACTTTGAAAGCTTTAAAATGATGACATGAGATCCAAAGCCAAACAGCCCATAATGGCCAAGAAAATCTAACTCAGATGTTGGCATGCTGGGGAACGTGTGTCAAAGGTCTCTCCTTACTCAATTGTGTGAATAAGTAAATGTGGGGGGAGGGCGGGGCTTGAATCCCCAAACTGACTAATCACCTCCCATTGTTTCTTGGGACTTTTTTTTTTCCATTTTCTTTCCTGTTTTTTTCTTCACTCATTTCCTTAACATCGTTCTACTTAATTTTTAATTTTAGGCAATCAGCACATTAATACATTAACACAATAAGCATTTGAACAGGATGGGAAAGCAAGTGTTTTTGATCTGACAAAAACCCATCCAGCTCAGAAACAACTGTTATCAATTTCTTATGACCATCCCAGAACGTTTGCAGGTTTTTATGATGTAATTCCGCCTGCTCAGTTCTTGGACAGAAATGGGATGGAGTACATACATACTCTTTTTCAGTCTGCTTTTAAATCCTCAACACTATGTGAGTTAGGAGTTTTCCCAGTCCAGTTCATCCTTTTTCAGTTGTCCTATGGATTCTGTGGAATTGATGTATGGGAATTCACTTAACATCTTTTCTAATAATGTTTATATTTTTAGTTTTTACCAAGCAGCCAAGGCATCAATCTGTAAGGCTTGCTGTATGCATGTATTGTAGTTCTTTGAAGGCAGTGACCTGGGAATCCAGAATGATTGCTCTCCCTTGCTACAGGTCAGGGCTGATCAGGTACCCAGATCTCCAGTGATGATGTCATTCTTACCGGAAAACATTATTTTGAAAATGTTGATCCTTTCTTTCTTTCTTTCTTTCTTTCTTTCTTTCTTTCTTTCTTTCTTTTAAAGTTCCATGCTTATATCTTCCAAGAGTTTTTTTCCCAAGGCCCATGAATGTTGTGGACATCTCACTCATCTAACATCTCATGTTAGATCCTTCAGGTTATGAGGTGTGGTTATCTGATGGATTTTAAGACCTTTCTCCTATTTTTTATTTTCCAAGAAGTACTAATGGCTCTTGTTTTATTCCATTACTGGACACCAGAGTAGGATCTTATTGCTCATCCAGTAGTCCCCACAATAGTAAAGTGATTTCTGTTTCTTATTTTGTTTGCTTTTGTCTAAGGAATCTGAGGATGCGGACAGGTGAAATAACCCATTTACTATGGTCTTATCTCTTCCAAAGATAAAGTAGAGGGTGTCCATGTCTCCAATGCCTGCCAAAGGGGAGGACAACTCAGGATGGTGTGCTAGGGTGAGCATAAAAGGAAAGGAGGCAGCTGCTAGACAAGGGATCAGGACACAAGCCTGAGGAACTATTGTAGAATAGGCAATGTATCTTCGTGAACAAGAAAGAATTGGTCACAATCACAGGGACTAGTCTGTGGAAGGCTCACTCCTGAAAGTTAAGGTTTACACAAAGGTATGAAATAGTTCTTTGAAATCATTCCCATTCCAAATCATGGGGGCAGGGAACTATGTTAAAAGGCCAATTCCCAAGCTTCCCTCCAGTCTACTGTATCACTACTAATTTGAAATAACTCTTTGTTTGCTGAATACCAGGGACAGACAATAATGTAAGTCAAGCTTATCTTATCTTGGAGTTATTTTCCTCTGAAAGGGATGTTGGTATGGAAGAGGAATTGGGTGAGTAGATTGCTGAAGGGCAGAAATGAGACCATTCATTCTTCCAAAAGTGTACTCAGAAAGGCTTGGCCACCATGTGTTTGTGACTTCATGTACTCACGACCCTTCTTATTCTGATCATATTGATCGGATCTCCCATTCATTCATTAACTCAGTGGTGTTACTGAGCCATATGCCAGCTAGTTATGGATGGTGCTGTTGATTGATTGTTTTTAACTTCTATGAGTCCAGAATAATCCCTAAAGCTAAAGCAAATTATTTATAACTAATTCTTTTCAAGCAAAAGATTCAGCATGCTCTCAAGATTGTTTTTCTTCTTCTTAATAATGGTTATAAATTTGTATCCAAAATGGCCTAATAACTAGGCGAAAGATTAACCTAATTTGAGAAAGCGCAATATTGTTTGATGAAAACAGATGAGATCACTGGAAGTCAGGCAGATGGTTTTGGCAGCTTTTCCATGTTTACTTGGACTGAAATCACCCTTTAATTTGGAGTTCTTTCATGAACAATAATGCGTCTGTTATCTGAATATATGTTAGGGAATCATAAATGAATACAGTGTGTTTCAAACTTTATAGGTCAAATTCTATCCTCTTTCTTCATAGGACACATGAAAGAAACATTAATAGTCTACATTGCTTTGATGAAAGCTAGAAAAAATAGTGTATCTTTTGTCAAGAAGTGTTTATTTTTCATAATCTAGATTTTGATTCTTTTGTGTTTTGTCTTTTTTTTTTTTTTTTTTTGGTGGGTTGTAGGCCATGGGGTCCATTTTTTTTTAACTTTGATATTTTATTGAAACATATCTCATGGTATCTCATGAAAGCAAAAGGAATGTATGTTGGGCATCTTTATGTTAACTTGACACAAACTAAAGTCATTTGGTGAGGATAGAACCTCAGTTGAGAACTGGGCTGTGGTCAAGCCTGCAGGGCATTTTCTTAATTGGTGATTGATGGGGATGAGTCTAGTCCACCAAGTGTGGTGCAATCCCTAGGCTGATGGTCCTAAGTTCTGTAAGAAAGCAGGATGAGCAAGCCATGATGGGTAAATCAATAAGCAGCACCCCTCCATGGCCTCTGTATCAGCTCCTGCCCTGTTTGAGTTCCTGTCCTGTTTTCCTTTAATGATAACCAGTAAACTTTGATGATGGAAGTGCAAGCTGAATAAACCTTTTTCTCCCCAACTTGCTTTTGGTCATGGTGCTTCATCATAGCAATGGTTACCCTAACTAAGATAAAAGGAATGAAATAGAGCATTGGACCTCAAGCCAAGCCTAGGTTCTGATGAATAAGAGTGCTATATACCTGGGAATCATAAGGGAATTAGGCTCATTTGTATAAACCAATTACAAGAGTCAAAGAAGATCATGAGTATTAACAATACCTTAAACACTGTTAATTGTGGGCTTCCATTCAAATAGTGCAGGATATTCGTAAGGTTGTTTCCTTCCAACCAAACTTCTCTTGGCAATTATAGCCACGTGCTGACTGTTCCCTAAACAAAGAACAATTCTTCATCCACCTTCTGTTTTCCTTCTACCTTGACTCGACCAATTTGCCAGATAGTCAGTTGTGTGATCTATATAAACATTGCTTGCTCCAGGTTTTATACACCTGAAAGGAAGGGCTAATTTTGGGTCAAAGATCTGACTCTTACTTATTCAGACTATTGTGAATGAATTTGAGAAAAGTGATAATAACTAAAGTGTAAAAGCAAGTTTATTGGTGGTAGCTTTCAGATGAGTACACTGACCACACAAGAGGGGGGTAGTGAAGTTGCCATGCCGAGGGAAATGAAGGGGAAGGGGAAGAGAAAGAAAGTGCATGGGAGGAGGGAGGAAAAGAGAGAGAGAGAGAGAGAGAGAGAGAGAGAGAGAGAGAGAGAGAGAAAGAGACAGAACCAAAATGTCTAGATTATATAGTGAAGAACCACTGGGGGAGAAGAAGCCCTGGGCTGGAAAGTTCAGGGTAAAGTGTACCAGCCATTCCCTGTAACAGGTAGGGACTGAGGGATGCTGGGAGAACCTGGAGGCCAGGCCCACTTTGGTACATTAAATGGGCACCTCAGGTGTTTGTCCTGAGTCTCAATCACAACAGAATGACTTTGGAAGATAAGGCCAACTTCACACAACTTCAATCAACTTCAACCTTGGGTTTTTTTTAGGTGCTGCTGTCCTGAAGTATGGGTCAGAATTATTCTAAACTAGTGGTTAGGGATCTGACAATACTTATTAAGGGAATTCAGGTGCAGCTGTTGTGTTGTTCTTCCTCCTTGGAGTCTCGCTTCCCGCAAGATAAGATTCATGGAGGATTGGCAGCTCTTTGTCTCTCTGATGGCTTCTCTCTCTGTTCACAGGCTCGTATTTTTTTAAATGATATTATTTTTTTATTGGATATTTTCTTTATTTACATTTCAAATGTTATCCCCTTTCCTGCCCCCCCCCCAAACCCTCTATCCCATCCTCCTTCCCCCTGCTTCTATGAGGGTGTTCTTCCACCCACCCACCCACTCTCACCTTCCTGCCTTCAATTTCCCTATAGTGGGGCATCTATCGAGCCTTCATAGGACCAAGGACATGTCCTTCCATTGGTGTTTGACAAGGCCATTCTCTCCAATGTATGCAGCTGGAGCCATGTGTACTCCTTTGTTGATGGCTTAGTCCCTGGGGAGTTCTGGGTGTTCTGGTTGGTTGATATTGTTGTTCTTCCTATGGGGTTGCAAACCCCTTCAATTCCTTCAGTC
This sequence comes from Montemys delectorum, assembly GCA_019843815.1. Taxonomy (NCBI): domain Eukaryota; kingdom Metazoa; phylum Chordata; class Mammalia; order Rodentia; family Muridae; genus Montemys; species Montemys delectorum. The sequence goes on along the minus strand of JADRCD010206100.1, from coordinate 23,622 downwards.
CTTTCTCTAACTCCTTTATTGGGGATCCCACACTCAGCCCAATGGTTGGCTGAGAGCATTCGCCTCTGTATTTGTAAGGCTCTGGCAGGACCTCTCAGGAGACAGCCATATCAGGCTCCTTTCAGCATGCACTTCTTGGCATCCACAATAAAGTCTGGGTTTGGTAACTGTTTATGGGATGAATCACCAGGTGGGACAGTCTCTGGATGGCCTTTCCTTCAGTCTCTGCTCTACACTTTATCTTCATATTTGTTCCTGTGAGTATTTTGTTCTCCTTATAAGAAGGATAGAAGCACCCACACTTTGGTCTTCCTTCTTCTTGAGTTTCACGTGGTCTGTGAATTGTATTTTGGTTATTTGGAGATTTTGAGCTAATATCCACTTATCAGTGAGTGCATACTATATGTGATCTTTTGCTACCAGGTTACCTCACTCAGGATGATATTTTCTAGTTCTACCCATTTGCCTAAGAATTTTATGAATTCATCATTTTTAATAGCTTAGTAGTACTCCCATTGTGTAAATGTACCATATTTTCTGTATCCATTCCTCTGTTGAAGGACATCTGGGTTCTTTCTAGCTCCTGACTATTATAAATAAGGCTGCTATGAACAAAGTGGAGCATGTGTCCTTATTACATGTTGGAACGTCTTCTGGGTGTATGCCCAGGATTGGTATTGTTGGGTCCTCAGGTAGTATTATGTCCAATTTTCTGAGGAACCTCTAAACTGATTTCCAGAGTGGTTGTACCAGCTTGCAATCCCACCAGCAATGAAGGAGTGTTCCTCTTTCTCCACAACCTTGACAGCATTTGCTGTCACCTGAGTTTTTTATCCTAGCCAATCTGACTGGTGTGAGGTGGAATCTCAAGGTTGTTTTGATTTGCATTTCTCTGATGACTAAGGATGTTGAACATTTCTTTAGGTGCTTCTTGGCCATTCGGTATTCCTCAGTTGAAATTCTTTGCTTAGCTCTGCACCCCATTTTTAATAGGGTTATTTGGTTCTCTGGAGTCTGACTTCTTGAGTTCTTTGTATATAAGCCCTCTATCAGATGTAGGATTGGTAAATGGTCAAAGTGGACCAACAATTCAAAAGAAGTTTGTGGGCAGAGTAGCTTCGAGGAGGCGACTGAAAACAATGTGTGGCTTAGGAAGCAGTGGCTTTCTGTTACTAAGTAGCATGTTTTGGCTATTCTCAACCTTAAAAACGTGACACCCATAACTGTTCATTACTACTGTGGTGTTCCAGGGAACACTTTAGAAGAGTTTTGTATGAGAGTACCTAGTTTTAGAGCTTTTGCTGTTTCCCTAAAGTAGCATCTTGCTGTGTTCTTCAAACAGGTCTTGAATTTGTAGATCCAGGCAGATCCCATTTCTGGGGATGACACTATAGCCACAACGAACAGATTCTGCCCAAGTGTTTCTAATACAGATTCATTCATACACTAAGAACTTATGAGCTTGTGTATAATAAAGCAAGTTTTCCTCCCATTTGTAACCCTTCTATTCAGTATCTTTTCCTGGAGATGCACTGCTGTTTAGAGTTTAGACTGTACCTGTTATTTAAAACTCTTGGAACCCTCACCATCTCCCAACCACTGAGCTGCTTAACTTTTTTTTTTTTGAAAAATTTTATTAGATACTTTCTTTATTTACATGTCATGTGATATCTCCTTTCCCAGTTTCCCCTCCAAAATATAAAAAATAAAAAAAATAAAATAAACCCTGTTCATTAACCCACCCTCTCCTGCTTCCTGGCCCTGGCATTCCCCTACACTGGGGCATAGAACCTTCCCAGGGCCAAGGGCCTCTCCTGCCTTTGATGACTGACTAGCCCATCTTCTGTTATACATATGCAGCTGGAGCCATGAGTCCCACCATGTGTACTCTTTGGTTGGTGGTTTAGTCCCTGGGAGCTCTGAGGGTACTAGTTAGTTCAAATTGTTATTTGTCCTAAGGGGCTACAAACCCTTCAGCTCCTTGGATCCTTTCTCTAGCTCCTTCTTTGGTCCAATGGATGGCTGTGAGCCTCTACTTTGGTATTAGTCGGTACTGTCAGGAGCCTCTCAGGAGACAACTATATCAGGCTCCTGTCACCCAGCACTTGCTGGCATCCACAATAGTGTCTGGATTTGATGACTGAATATAGGAAGGATTCCCAGGTGGAGCAGTCTCTGGATTGTCCTTCCTTCAGTCTCTGCTCCATAGTTTGTTTCTACAACTCCTTCCAAGGGTATTTTGTTCCCCCTTTTAAGAAGGAATGAAGTATCCACACTTTGGTTTTCCTCTTCCTTGAGTTTCTTGTGGCTTGTGGATTGTACCCTCACTATGCTTTGGAGATGTAGGAAACTTGTGGTGTGCTTCCTGGACATCCAGATATGTTCTAATCTGTGAGCAGAACTCACTTTATTTATTCAACTTCAGAAATGTGAGTAGGATTTGCTGTGTATTTTTAAAGATAACAAAACAACACACACACACACACACACACACACACACACACACACACACCAAACAAGCAAACAAGCAAACAAACATGAACAACAAAATGAAAGTGAAAAACAAAAATAAAAAACAACCAAAGAAACCAAGGGTTTCTTTTCCCTCTTCTTTCTCACTAGCTGAAGAAAATGTACAAAATGTTGTAATTCATGGATTACTTACCTATAATATAAATCAGGATGTTTCAGCATTTAAGTAAAAATGGCCTTATTTGTTTAAAAGGGCCTTGTTAACATTAAAATCACACTTTGCAGAAATCTGCTTTCACTGTTGAGATGGGTAAGGAAGCTTAAGGCAGAGATACGTCTTCCTGTTCCATCCGTTTCAGTCCACTTCCTCCGGGCGGTGTTCCGTCCGTCTCAGCCCACTTCCTCCGGTGGTGCTCGCCACGTTTTGGAGGATTTCGGGTGGTTGATTTTTTAGGAAGTATGTGGCTGCCTTTAATTAGGAGATTAGATTTCTAAAGTGTGCATGACTTCGGGAGCATTTCTTTTCACCTTTCTAGTGTGGACAAGCTGAGGACATTCCTGGGGGGGGGGGGGGGGGGAGAATGATGCCGCTCTCCCTTTTATTATCGTCTGTGCAAAGAGTTTTATCAGAGCACAGATAAGATTACTTAGACTTCAAGTGGCCAAAGTATTAATTTTTTACCGATCCATAACTAGTTATGGCAATGCTCGTACCCTAAAATCAGGGTCATTTCTCTTCTGATTGGCGCATTGTTAATGTTCTAGGACACCTTGATGCCTAGAGACGCTGTAGTGTGGGTGCCAGCCAGGGCTGGAGTCCTGCGTGTGCCTCAGAGCCCTCTTCAGTACTCACAAATTTTGTCAGTAAGATTCATTTGCAATTGTGGAATGGCTCTCTTCCCAGTGCCAGTGGTAGAATGCCTTTGCAATTTGTAGTGTCACTGACATGGGCCATCTGTTAGATGAGGTTCATTCAAGGCAATGCCAAGTGGATTAAGTAAAACCTGACTATGAAACCAGAGCTGGTGTCTCTGGCCGGAAACTGCACTTACTTAAAGGTTGAGGCAGGAGGATAGAAACTTCACAGCCTACCTCGGTTATATGGTAAGTTTAAAGTGAGCTTGAAGTATTCAGTGAGATCTTGCCTCAAAATTCAACGGAAATGGAGGACTGGGATGCATATCAGTGGAGAATACTTGCTTGCCTGGTGTGAATGAGTTCCTGGGTCCAGTCCCCAGTGCTAGTGGGACACGCATGCGAGTGCATGCGTGCGTACACACACACACACACACACACACACACACACACACACACACACAC
>JADRCD010206100.1:0-16013 GCA_019843815.1 Montemys delectorum | reverse complement strand
GCATTTCAGTGGGACAGTTCAGTAGAGTGTGTGCACTGTGGCATTTCGTCACATGAAAAGAAGGTCAAGGTTATTAGCCATCAGGAAAATGCAGACCTAAGTCACAACAAGACATTGCTACTCACATACAGAAATGGATTAAAAGATGTAAATGCCAAATGATGGTTAAGAAGTGGAAAATTCCATATTATATGGAATTCCATATGATACGGAAAAAGTTTCATATGGTTTAGTCCTACTGAGCATCAGTATCACAGTTTTTCATAAAACTGATCAGACGCTTGTCATTTGGTAGTTAGTACGTTCTTGGGCATTTATTCCTTAAATAAAAGTGCACAGTAGTCTTATTTGTTATAAGAAAAACAAACAAACAACAACAACAACAAAAAAAAAAACAACAACCAAACCTCAAAAGTTATTGAGCAAGCTAACAAATCAATAAAACGGCCCAGATATTCTTCACTAGAGAATGTTTATACAGTAAGTATATCTATGTTAGGGAATACTGCATAGCCATGAAAAGGAAAAAAATCTCTTGAGCCAATAACTTGCATGGAGATAAAAGAAATTCTTCAAGAGCACATCTAGTCTCAAAGGTTTCATCTTACACTATATACATACAAACTGCGACCCTGTTAATAGAGTCTTCCTGAGTGAGTTTACTTGTGCTTCCCAGGCATTCAGTGTACAACAAGAGGCAGAGTGATTGTGGCTGGAAATTAGGAGCCGGGGAATCTGAAAGTTGGTTGGTTATAGTAATACACACACACACACACACACACACACACACACACACACACACGTACAAATGGGTGAAATGTGAATGAGCTGTGTGGACAGTACTGATGTCCATGTCCTGGTTTTGATACTTTACTGTGGTCACACAAGATATATATATATTTCCTTGTGTGTTTACAACTTCTGATGAATCTACTAATTAGTTAAAAATGAAATATAAAGTATTACAGGTAGCATTAGATTATTTATGAACAACTTTTTTCCTCATTGAACTGGAACAGCCTATCTAATAAAGCATAAAAGCACATCATACAAAATTCAAGCACATCAGTTCATACGTGTCATTTGATATATATGTGTGTGAACATCCCTTCTTTCTGCTCATCAAAGAGGTGGTATTCACTGACTTCTTTGAAATTAATTGAGAAACTGAAGATTTCCATTCCTACCTTTTGGTCTGCATTCACTATGAGCCTGCTGACATTTTTTTCTGTCCTCAAATACAAATTATTTCCTTAGGCTGATATTATACACCCCAAGTTATAAAACACTTATCTCTTTCAAAAGCCATCGGTGTTTGAATTTGATGCTCTTGAGTTCTTAGTATTTGTTGTTTCCTATGTCAAAAGATCCCCAGAATAGCATGACTGGTGGCCAAACACAAAGGTATTTGAACAGAGTTTAAATACAAATCTATAAAAGTTGGCTCTTGACATCCCAGCCATGAAGTCTGCATTTGCTTTATACCACCAGCTTTCAATAACCACTAGGATATCTCATTGGATAGTCATTGAATGGTATCGTGTGCGTGATTGTCACCAGGTCATTGTTAGGTACCACTTCCTGAACTCCAGAGTGAGAGGCACCCCGGTTAGGCCATCAACCCTGGCTTCAGGGTGAGATATAAAGAGCTCCTGGGTTACTGGCATGGAGCCTCTCAGTTTCCTCAACTTTGTTCCCTCATGTTTAAAGATGGACTAAAATATCTGTCCAGTAGTGCATTCTGTAAGCTAAAAGTCTCAGACGAAAGCTTGAAGCACAATGCCACACCTGCCACAACTACGCAAGAAGATTAATTTTCACTTTTCAGTTTTCTTCATTTTATACAACATTAAATTAAACAAACAAGCAAGCAAGCGACAAAACTCTCACCTTTGTAATGGTCTCTAATGACAATCTCCTGTCCCACATTGGAAAGCCTGCCTGATTCTTGGATATGACTGTGTTTCTTCCTCTGTCTTTGTTGAGCATAACTTCCTCCCCTCCCACCATTGCCTAACAGTGGGGCGCTGATGCTGAAACTGAGCACAGAGATTCACGCTGGATAGATATGTTCACGGTCAGTATCAAGTACAAGGATAGGTAGCTAGACTTCTGTGAGCAAAGTTTGCAAGAGTTTTCATCCCTTAATAGATCACACATCATCTTTCCAGTTACAATTCTATTGAGAGCTCAAATGTTCAGTTTTACTGAGTAGAAGCCCAATTCATTTGTGGTTCATAGACTATTGAGGATGGCTATTGTTTTGCTTTGATACTATAAAGTCAAGAGACCCACAGCCAAATGTCATCACCTGTCCATCTTTAATAATCACATAGGTCAGAAATGCATGCATGGAATTGTGGGAGTGTTGTGTCATTGCTCATAGGATAATTCTGTGCATTTAAGAGTTCATTCACACAACCATCAAAAGTTAAGTAAAATGATTCTTCAGTGTTCTTTATTCTATTGTCTGTTATTTAATTTAGGCCATATATTAAATTCCTAGTTGGGAGACAAAACAGAAAAGTTACGTGAAGAATGTTATGCGAGGGGCCCACCACGTTCTTTAGGAACTTAGTTTGTGAGTCTAACTGCTTCTCTTGGGTATGAAGGAAATGGTTTGGCCATAAAACTCCCATTAGCCACAAAAATAAGCAAAATTGCCTGCAGGATTCATGCAGGTAGAGCCTTGAAGAGTAATAAAACCTGGGCTAAATGAACTCTTAAGGACACGACTTAAGCCCTTGAATGGCCAGTTAGACTTTATGTTTATCCCTCTGACTATACTTCCATATGTTCCTGGAGAAGTTCTGAAAAGTGGCTCATTAAAAAAAAATTGTATTGGACTGGGGTAATTTGGGGCTTATTGACCAAGGCCAAGGGTGTAGGGTGCCCTGTCGGAGTCCAGGAACAGCAAAGAATGGCAGGTCTGTCTGCACTCTTTCCTTCTCCCACCTAGTAAGAAGTGACTTCAGAGACCTCCAACTCTGGTTTAATTTAAATAAATATGATAGAAAGCTTAATAAACAAAATCAAATAAACAACCAACAAACAACAATTATAAAATAACCTAAGAACAAACCAATAATTTATGGGACCAAGGTTAATTTGGGAGGGAAAAAAAAGGTACATTATTGAAAATTAAGTCATCTGTATTAATCCAAGAAAACTTTGCTTTTCTGGAGGTAAATTTAATTGGGTCCATATGCCTAAGAGCCTCAGGAGATAGGAGGTCTGAAGAATGTCACCTTTGCTATTTTCTACTTTTTGTGGTTTATAGGGATAGCTGTATATAGATGCTTGCTGCTTCATACCACTTCAATCCAACACTAATTAGGTACTACATATAGAATGTTGGGAAGAACCTGTGATTACATGAAAAGTAAGGATTTTAGACAAAGATGGAGAAACCAGGAACATCTCATAAGGCTCCTTACGAGGCCCATGCCATTTTTCCAGTCTTGATGATTTTTTAACAGTTATTTTAATAATGATGCTGAAAGTGTGTGGTATTCTCTCTCTCTTGAAACAGTGTGGCCGCTGAAAAAGTTTGCAACTAATATGAAAAATGAGTTTTATTGCTTCACTGTGGATTTAATTAATTTATGTTCTTCCTGTCTCCACTGCCACGTGGCCTCCGAGTTGACTGGATGTCTAGGCAGAGCTTCCTTACGAGAGTCCATGTGACGAAGGAAAGCACTATGAAGTTTTTCCTCACTCTGAAATGTTTAATATTACAAGAGTAAAAACACATGCAAAGGGAAAGTGAGCAGTTTACACCAGTGGTTCTCAACCTTCCTGCCGCTGAGACACTTCAGTGCAGTTCCTCATGCTGTGGTGATTCTAACCGTAACATTATTTTCATGGATACTTCATAACTGAAATCTTGCTACTATTATGCTGTGTGATGTACATATCTCTATTTTCCAATCATCTTTTGGGGATCACAACCCACAGGTTGGGAAGTGCTGAGTTGGGCTCCTTTTAGACCGTTTTTAGACATAAGAACGTAGGCCGTCTGCACGATGGTTTCAGCTGAGGTTTCCCAACTTTGGTATAGTTGACCTTTGTCTTGGTTAACTCAGTGTTGTGCCCTGTGGGTGGGAGGCTGCTTCCTGAGGTCTGTGTCCACAAGACACCTGCAGCTCCTCTCGCTCCCTAGTGCTCAACAATCAGCAGTGTCTCCCAATGGTGCCAGAATTCCTCTGGACAGGGGCGGGCAAAATGAAGAACAGCTGGCGTAAGTGTATTACCTCGATTTTATCAGAGAACAATTGCTTACTCCTCCACTCCTGAAGCTTTCATTCAAAAGCTTGTAATGTCTCAGAAACTGTTCATTGTCTGTAGACACACTTGAAGAAAGAGAAACCCGCTTTACTGAGTTCTGTGTATTTCCCACATTCTTTTACCCACTTTCTCCCCTTCATTTAGTGACTGCTTCAAATACCACTTGATTTTTATAAGAAGGACACTTACTTTTTTTCTTTTCCTGGGTAATTAGTTCCTCAATGCAGAATATTATAAGAAGCTTAGACCTGAATGTAGAAAATGTGGATTTCCCCTGGAATGTGGTTTTTAGTTCATTTCCTCCTAAACTCCCTGTAATTTGAAACAGGCACCTTAGACTTTCTGTATGTTTTCTCACTTGTAAGATGAAGGAGATAAGCTGTTTTATCTGTAATTATGCCTCTAATTACACATATCAGAACTTTAGTAATTTGTATTGTTACTGTTGTTTGCTCCCTACACTCATGACAAATTGTCTAAGAACATGCAGAATGTGCCCTGCAGAGGCAGGCCCCCAGTGGTCCATAGACAACAATGCTGGTCTACAATACCATAAATACAGTCAACAATTAGAAACGTTGGCTATAACTCAAGAGGGAGTTTATGCCTTTTTCATTTAATAATTTAAAAAGCAAGCTCATATACCATGTAATGTTTCAAATGCAGTCTTTCTATCAAGTCATTGTTACTGTATTTTATAAAAGCACTGGTCTGAATTGGAGACAAAACAGAACAAAGTGTTCTTTGACTAAAGGTAATCAGAGAAGCCCTTCCTGGAAATGTGATGGGAAGTTTTCACAACCTTTCTTTTCTGTCCAGTAAGAGACAGTACAATTTGTCTCACAAGGCTTTAAACTTGATGGTAGGCAAGAGAATGTTTGACTATTCTTTGATCAGCACAAATTGTATGGCCAATAGAATTTGTTACAAATTTATTTTAAGAAGAGATTATTTCTAAGTCATTTCAAAGTTCTCTGAAAGTTTTCATATAGCTCATCGCTTGTTGATATCTTGCTCTAAGAACACACGTTCGCCTAAGACCTGGGGCAATGAGACTATCTTGTCTTTAATAATTATATTCCCAAGAACCTTTTGCCTGTGAAATGGTATCTCTAACGCTAGTGTGGAAGTCTCTGTAGCCAGTTACGTCAGTGAGAGCATGTGAAGAAGGAAAAGGTATGGAACACATTTGCTACAGAGAGTTTTACAGATGGTTCCTGAACCTTCTCCGTCATCCAGCTTCATCCATCATTCAGAAAAATCTATTGTGTGGACTGAGGCACTGTGGACGGACATGCTAACAGGGAAGTTGAGCAACAAAATTAACAATCTGCCTTTGGTCTGATTTTCTAGTGTTATTGCCCAGTTTTTCTTTGCATATCCCAAAACAGTGGAGAAACCACTCTCCCAACAGAGTTACTTGAAGCCAAAGACACTGCTGTGTTCCCTGTCCTGCGGACAGCTTGTTCTGATGCTGCCATTCCGCTCAGAGTAGAATATTCTGTACAATCTTGTGTTCCTCCTGGGAGCTCTCAGCACATGGCCTGACATTGCTTGGGGGTCGCCTAGCCTGCCCTTCCTCCCAAACCTATGAGACCTTTCTACCAAGTTTCATTTTTCCATGTAAAAAGGCAAGATCACCGCTTGCCCTATTAGTAGCAAACAATCATCCTGTATTTGAATTTTTTTAATCCAGATGATGAAAATCTATAACACCTCCATAAACTCCACTGGACTGGCCGACTTGGCAGGCGTTTTTGTACTTGCTTGGATTCAGCATGAATGGGATTTGGTTCTCTGACTTCCCTGCCTCCATCTCTTGGAACAAGTCATTTATTATCCAAACAAGCTTGTATTAGTAGATCAGACAGGCACATGGCACGTAGCTCACAAGTGCATTTGCTCAGTTAGATTTATGCTACCCCAAATAATTTTATATTACTTTTCATTGTTGAAAATTTACTGTATTCATCCCTGGTTTGGGATAAGTGTTTGTAGTGCACTAAAGGTTCCTGTTGCTGAACACTTTATCTTTGTAACACTTCATGCAAAGGAAATTAAAAAATATATAGTGAAAGCATTTCCCAGATATGTTTCCAATCAGCTGTGCACTTGAGTCATTTGATGTGTAGGCACCAGAGAGCAAGGAATTACTAAGCGTTCTCAGCCATTCACAATGCCTTGGAAATCCAGATCGGGATTCCGAGTTTATGAAAACATCTGTTGGAAATTCCACAAGCCCATTATTATTCTGTTACTATGAATTAAGAACATTTTGTGGTGGTGCTGTCTGAAAGGACTCTTGAAAGGAGGTGAGTCCTTTCTGTCTTGAACAGGATCAATTGGTGTAGTTGTGTTGACCAGGTGGTATCAGAGTTTACCTCTGCAGCAGAGGGGCAGTCCTTTTATTTTTATAATGGCCATGTGCTCCCTTCAATTATCTTGGTAATTCTGCTTGTCTGGTGGGCTTCTAAGGCAACAGTGACAACAGGTATATCCAGGTGCATCTCACCAGAAAGTACAGGCCGTAGCCCAGGGGATGGCAAACCCTGACTCCGGATTGAATGAATTATGTGCTTTAGTTTCTCGTTTGGCTTTTTCCCCAGGGCCTTAAGCCAAACTGTTTGTTCCCATTTTGAGGATCTGTAACTTCTAACTTCTGTTTTTGCTAGTGAATTAGTATGAATTTTGTTTGCCTATTGTCTCAACATGTAATAATCCATGCATTAGTAATTTCAGATTTGTTTACAGTTATTACCTAAGAGTAAAACAAAAGTGAACTAGAAAGGCACAGCTCTTTAAGGTTGGAAGGAAGCTTCGGCAGCTTTGATCTAGTGAAGGTCATAGCTACTAGAATTCTGTAATTAATCTCTATACTTTAATTAACACTCTCACTTCCTGCTGTGTTTTATACGTCTCTCTTGACATTCAGCAACTTTGAATTCTTACAACCTCACATCAACTCCTCTTTCATTGCATTGTTTTTAAATATGTTAATCTCATATTTGATTAACCACAAACAAAAGGATAGTTTTATATATTTTGACCAAGAGAGTTGAATATGGTTCTCCATGTGAAAATATAATCTGCAAGGTTAATGTGATTGTGCTGCCTAGCAGACACACGTATTGTGGGAAAGAAAACATTGCCAAGGGGTTAGCCTTGGCTTACACAACATATGTAACTTCTGCTTGAAAGACAGAGGAGCCACATTCATTCTTGGCTTTTTTTTTTCTAGGTTGTACCCTTGAAGGGAGAACCTACAACAGCTCCTTCAAGTGGCAAAGCCCGGCTGAGCCATGTGTCCTTCGACAGTGCCAGGTAAAACCTGACTACTTTACTCTCCTTAGCTGCTACTTTCAGACAATACAGTCTCCTAAGAGACTGGGAAGAGAGAAGGGAGCAACTCTATTCTTGTGTATATCTGCTGTGACATTAGCCAGAAGGAGACAGGTGCAGGGTAGGTATTGAAGAGGATGTGCTTCTAGAAACACCCAGTGGAGTTGCCCACCATCATTACAGCGAAGCTGGGAAAGTGCCAGGAAGTGTCTGTGTCCTCAGGGAGCGCATGTTTTCCTGTAAAACCATCTTGGAGCAAAAGAGTGATTCTTCTTAGCACAGTGGTCCTCAACTTTCCTAATGCTCTGATTCTTTAATGTAGTTCCTCACGTGGTGACCTCCAACTGCAAACTTATTTTCACAACTGTAATTTTACAACTGTTATACATCTTAATATAACATTGGTGTTTTGTGATGATCTGAGGCAATCCCTGTGAAACAGTTGTTTGGGACTGTGACCCACAGGTTGCGATCCACTGTAATGGTAGCAGAAAATGCCTACTTTTAGTTGAGATACATTTTCCTTCTTTTCTTCAAAAAGATTCTGAGTGGGAGCCAAGCTGTAAACTGTATTCAGATTAAGTAATCAATACACCCTTGCTCAATGATTTCAACCTGAACAGTTTAAGAACCATAGATTAGGCAGCTATGGAGTCTGCTGCTGTTGATTGTTGTTTTAATTCCCAAAGGAACTGTTGCTCCACATGGCTCTAATGCCATGGCGTTAAACCTCTTCCGACAAACCAAAGAGAAAATAAACAGCCTAAGTTCTTTCCTTATTGTACAGAGGTACTGAATCAAGAAATAACAGCCAGCGGCTGGTGAAAAAGCTCAGAGATGAATAGGTTTGTGCTTCTGCAAGTCTTGTGGCCTGAGTTCAATTCTCAGGACCTAAAGTAAGACAGAAGAAGAGAACAGACTCCAGATTGTCCCCCAGCCTCCACATTTATACATAGGATTCATGTCCCCACACATGTATGTCATGCACACATATGTACCATAAGTTAAAAAAAATACTGTTAAAAATATGGTTAAATAATGGTGAAATATTCTCCCACTCTCTGGAGTTCTTCCTCACTTTTCTTGAATAAATTCATATTTCTTCTACTCAAAAATGAACTGTTTATCTAATCTTAAACAGCTTCAAAATTGTATTTGCATGGAAAGGCGCTGTTAAGCTTCTTGATTGTACACGTATACTCTTGGTATAAGTGCTTGCAGTTAAAGGAGCCTGCAGGTGAGTAGAGTACTGGGTGCTTGTCTCAGATCTTACCTCGGAGATGTAGACGTTTTGCTTCTGAACTCTACATTTTATGAAGCCATGCATGGTTTTATTATACTGTAGGTTTTATTATACAATAGGCATTCTTAATCATTAGACTACCAGTTATTTATTTCATTTTTTGCTTCTTTGTGTAGTAAACTGTGAAATAAGCAGAAGGTAAAAAAATGATATAAATTAGATCAACCAATGCTAAGTTTACTTTTTGATAGTAGACTTAATTAGACTCAAGGTACAGACGGGAACAATGAGTTTTAATAACAGCATCAAAATTGACAATCCTGCCAATTTTGCAGCTTGCTCCTTGGTCAATGACATTTCCAGTCCTTTCAGGGGGTATTCTGTAAGTCTCAGTTACAATGTTTGTTAAACAAGTCAATAATCCACACTGAGAAGTCCCGAGTAATACTGTGCACAACTGTCCTGAGGTCGTATAGAGCCAATGTTACTGTCTGGAATGAACGAAGATAGACACTATATTAAATGGAAGCCTCTATACTGTGGGTACTTCCTTTCATGGAGAGTGGACTCTACTGCCTGTCAGTGGAACCCAGGGAGGATGGATGAGCACATCCTTATCAGAAGTGGGGAGATGCTCGAGTGTGGAATGCTGCAGAGAAATAGGAAAGGTGTGCTCCCCATCAAAGATGAACCTAGCCTTTCATGCCTTCTCTTTACTTACAGCCATGATGCCCTTTCATTCAACAAGCAGGAAAGCAAACCTCTGGAATGAACTCCCAGCAGTTCTCTTCCTGTTCCCACCTCCCACTTCCTTCCTTAGGAGGGAGGGAGGACTAGAAGGATGCGGGCAAGAGCCTTTCCTGTTTCCGTAGGCACTTTCTGCTGCTGTGAAGTAAGCACAATGGTAGTCTCTCTCCCGGGCACAAAAATCAGTGACAGAGGAGCTGGTGCACTCTTGACACCACTGTATAAAGGGAATGGAGCTATTAGGGAGGTGGTAAGCAGAGAGAGACTCATTAACATGCTTCCAGCAGATGCTGGCATGCAGTAGGTACAGCTAGGTGCCTGACGGGTGACAACAAGCCTGATAATCTGGTCTCTTTCCATTTGCGTCGAATTCTACATGTTTTCTTACAGTCTGTGCCAAGAGAGTTCTAATGATGAAAATTCTACATTTTTGACCTACTCCTGATTTCTTAACTAGGAGAGAAAAACCCAGAGGTCATGAGGAGAAATTCCTGCTGAGAATTCCCCTGAGGCCTCCATTTGGGTGGCTAATACTGAAGGAAACATGCGCCTACCTCATAGCATTGCTTCAGCTATAGAAGTAGAGAATCCAGTTTCAAGTGTTTATTGCTGGTATTTGAGGATTCCTTGCCCCAAGTGTGATAAATGCTGTAGTAAATTCTAGAAGTGTCACCCTCAAGCCAGGCATGATATGAAAACATTTAGAATAAAATGTCCCCGGTGTATGTGTGGCAGACACATGGAAGAAAATAGTTTTGTTATGAGATCATAATATCTACGTTCAGCCTGTGCTACTCTCGACACAAATGCAAATCAAACTCAAGATAATATGAATTCATTTAGAAAAAGTGGGTAGGGAATATATAGGAGACTCAACCAAGACTGATCTTGAAATTTAATTTCAAAAAAATGTTGAAACTTGTCATGGTGATGCCCACCTGTGACGCCAGCACTCAGGAGGTAGCCGCAGGAGGGTCAGAAGTTCAAGGTCATCCTCTGTCAGTTCAAGACCAGCTTGGGATACCTGAGATCCCATTTCAAAAAAAGAAACAAATGATCAACCCCCCAAATCTTCAATTGTCGTTTAGATACTGAGATCAGTTTGCTATCTACTCTCCTGATTTCATCATTTGAACCTACACTAATCTGTTTTGACATACTCAAATATGACCTTAGAAATAATTTTCTCGAATCTTTTCATTTACTGATGGAGGAAACTGAGTCCCAGGTTCTACATGAGTCCAAGTGGCACTTGTAAGACTGAAGAACTGGTGACCCTTTCCCTAGAAAGTGGGAAGGATTTTTCTGGACACAAGTGTAGATGTTTTGATCCTCCTCTGTGTTTGCAGTTAATGTCTAAGAGTGTAGTAACCATGTTAGAAGACACAGCCATTAATGACAACTTAAAACAGCTATGAACACCCAGCCAGGACTGTGGGACGCTCACAGTCAGCAAGGAGATCTTTCGAAACAGATTTAAAGGAAAAAAAAAAACACAGGACCAAAGGCAGCTTCATGATGGGGCAAATAACAGGTGACAAGACATGTGAATTGAGGTCCAAAACATCCCCTCTGAGGAGCCGGATCTTTCCTCATTTGCATCTTCATTTCCAGGCCCAACAGCCAACCTACACTTTGGGGGTTTGGGTGTGCCCCATTTCCTGACAATTTCCCTAAAGAAGTAACTCAAGTGGTAATTCTGGGCTGACTTCCTTGTAACATTCTGTTTTCCAGGAAGGCGTAGTCACAGAGTCTGAGGTGCGCTGTGTTGTTCATTGTAAAAATCCTGCAGAGCATCAAGGAGCCTGCTGCCCTACCTGTCCAGGTAATGACCAAGAAGGGGAAGCTGATTAGCTTCCTGGTACAGCAGTGCTGTGGTTGTTGCTGTGTTCTCTCAGGAATATGTCATTTCCCTCCCCTATCCAGACTGGACTTCACATCTGCACACATAATGAGCTTGGAGAGGGAGCTTCTTTGAGTAGCAATAGCCGTTGGGCTCTTGTGTGCCCAGCATTAAAAGGAACTATGTGCTGTAGGTTTTGGCTTGTGGAATCCCTAAACTCAGAGGCCTGATTTCCACTCTAGGCCATAGGTAGTGCTTATTTTGGAAGGAAGGACTATGGCTTTCCTTGCGATCGGCATTTTTTCCCCCTAAAACACTTCTTCCAATTGCAATACCTCCTCAGCCAGTGTGTCGTGATGATGACGTGACCAGATGTGTTTTTTAAAGTGGAGAGCTGTGTCCCACATGATTTTAGTTTGGAGTTTTGTTGGTTTCAGTTTTCAGTGTGGTTTAACAAGCTGGGCTTGCTGTCCTTCTGCTGAGTAGATAGCAGAGGAAGCCATTTCTAGTGGTGGCAAGGTTCCTGTGCCTTCTCTTGCTCTCTCAGGAGAGCTTGGGGATTTTGAGGTGAGAGGTGTTTTTGCTGATCTTTTAAGCCTGTGGCTGATAGTCTCAGACAGGTGTTTTGTGCTTTCTCTGAGACTTTTCCTCGCTGGTGATGTCACCCACAACTACCGTTCTTTACTTTGTGAGGTAGCATGCAAAGGACTGGCTACTCTTTGGGCCTTCCTCTGAGGCCTCGTGGGACATTCTGCAGAGATGGTCCTTCCTCTACATGTCAGTCCCGTTGAAACCCACAGACAGTTTCTCCTGCTTCTAGTTTTCTTTGTGTTCTAAGAGGTATTTATTCAGCTTTCTTTCACTCCAAAGTTTCTATAAAACTGGTATTTCATCAGTCTCCACAGGTGAAAAAAAACCCACTGATTAGAAGTGAACCAATTCCATAAGCTAATTGTTTCAAATTGATCAGCAGTTGGTTTGAATACTTTTCCTTCTCAGTGTGCTAGATGATTTGAACCGTGGTAGTATGTCCTTTGACACCTATAGGAGTTTTATTAAATCAAATTGTCAGTTCTTCTGACTGAACCTGGAAAACTAAATGTTAATGCCTAGGTTGTACCCTGGCAATTTTTATTTGAATCTTCAAGGCAGTGCAGGGGTAGGCTAGTGGTTAGGCCCAAGGAATTTCTATCTGTAGTCAAGTTTGAGATTGCGAATAGAATAGATATTTTTTACTATGCAGATTTAAACCTTATAATTACTCCTAAAGTATTACTCAGTTCTTTTTAGTAGACATCTGATTTATCAATGCAGAATCAACTCAGGGTCCCCTCAGACACGGGAGCCATCAAGGAGCATTGTAATGCAACAGTAATATAAAGGGATCCTTGAAACTCCACACTTTTCACTGTATCTCACACCCTGTCACTTGGGAGATAGTTCTGTGTTAGGTTGCCTCTGAAACATAGGCATGTGGTCAGTGGGACTTGCTTCTGTCACTGGCTTTTCTGGTTGAGTTCCCAGGAAGGAGAGAACCGGACTCCATCCTTGTACACATTGCAGGGTTACATCCTTACAATCATCCAAGGATGCAGTGTCGTCATCTGCAGAACAACAGGAAATCCGACCCCATGACTGTGTCTTACCAAGGCCCATCGTGACCAAGCACCATAGATGGAGCTGGAATTAGATTGTTCTCATTCTTAGCCATCAGATCACACTACCTAGTCCATCAATACCAGGAGAAGTATTCTATTTAGGTTCTGGAAAGCAAATATTTAAATACGAGCATGCCAATGCTGCACACTAGCCCTAACTGAAGAGACTGTGAGCCTCAGGGGGATGAGATTGGCTCCTCAGCTCTGTTCCCTCCCCTGAAACCTAACAGCCTGGTTGGGATGGAAATTGGAAGATTTAGAATGTTTCATCTTTTGTTTTGGAGTGAAGCCTCAGCCAGTTCTAGATAGGGACAGTCAGGGAAAGCCCCAGGGTATTTACCCTGGTAATTCAGAAGGACTGGCATCTGCCACTGATCACACTGGCATCCTACAGAATGACAAACATGTGAGCAGCTTCCTCCTGAAATGGATTTCAGGCATTCGTGGTTGTCTGCTCCCTCACTGTAGTCTCTGGGTATTGCTCAAGGATGGTGGGCGGGATGGAAGTCGAATTTTCATTTTAAATTCTGTTGTTTAAGTTGTCAAATATAGATTGTTGTGGCAAGGCATCTGACAGTCAGAGGTGTAAACATGGGGAGAGACTGAAGACATTTTGTTGGAAGTGCCCTTTGGAAATAGACTATTGAGCATCTGTCATTATGAACAATGCTGAGACACAACAACTGGGAAGGCCATGCTCCCAAGGTTTTCAGCATCGTCTGAACAGTAAGGAGACAGCTGGTTCTAGCTATGGGCATAGCTATGAAACGATCTTTGCCTGTGTCATCACTTGAATTTCTTTACTTGGCTATCATATTTTGGATTCAGCACTTACCATCATGTATTTCTGTTGAGCAAAGAGTCATAGTTACCCAAAGAACGATAGTACTAGGAGCCAATCAGGAAGGACCTTCTTCTTCCTCAGGAACTGGTTGCTTTAAGCATCTGGTGATTTCTTTTGGCGTTGTCTTGAACTCCTCCGTCTTTCACAAAAGCCTATGTATATTTCCAATGTTGTCTACTATGTAGGATGTGACCTCAGCTATCCCAGCTTTCTGAGGACAGTCTTGAGGGAAGCGGTTTTGCCATTCACTGGCACAGTTGCTTGCTAGCCTGAGTCTCAGGTCATTTAGAGTGTTTCCCTGAGCACTTTTTGAATAGGAAACACTTCCTGGAATTGAGAGCTTTTATGAGATAAACTTGGAAGGGGCTATAGCCCATTAACACACACACACACACACAGTGGAACAGAAAACCATAGGGCACATCCTGTCTTATCCCTGGCCGTTCTTGCCTTTGTGCACGACCCTATGTATAGGGTATCAGATGTGTCAGAACCGAGTTCATGGTCCAACTCAGGGGCCTGCTATGTTTTAATCATCTGTGGGGCAAGGGACACAGCTCCTTTTCTGCAGTACTGGAAGGTGGTGTGGGAACCAAGGGCATGCTGGGCCGGGAACAGACCCTGTTATTCCTGGTACTCAAGTGGCCGCCCACAGAGGCATCTGCTCTTTCTCATCTCAACCTTCTCTTCCTTGGCCTTGCTATGGTCTCTTTTGCCCTCTTTTGACCTCTCTGGAGTTGGTCCCCCTGGCTGTGGTTAGCACCATCCCTCTGCAGCTCCAAATCTCACCGCGTGACTCACCATCGCACATCTGTGGGCTGACTCAAGTTCCACAGTCATTTGTTTTCTATCATCTTCAGGGTTTCTGGACCTGAGCCAACATGCCAATCATCTGGACTCTATCATTTTCCCTATTTAATTCGGCACAATATTGTAATCAAAGAGGATTTATACTGGGGAGAGGTAGAGGGTACAGGTGGAAGATGATAATCAGAGAGCAGAACGACCTTGCCAAACTGAATGAAGTCTCTGGTCCTAATTCCAAACTCTGTTTTCCAGGCTGTGTGTTTGAAGGTGTGCAGTACCGGGAAGGAGAAGAATTTCAGCCAGAAGGAAACAAATGTATCAAGTGCTCCTGTGTTGTAAGTCCTGCTACGGGATTGCTAGAAGCTCATCTTTTCACTCTCTCCTCATTAGGGAAACCCCACTCCATGCTAGGCGAGCTTTGCAGCTTTGGTGATTCTGACCTCCTGGGTTGGAGTTCTATGCTGTGCACTGGTTTGCAGGCATCCCTTCCAGTGTTCAGTAGCACCCTGGTCTTAACCTATAGGTCCACAGCTGTATAACCATCATTGTATGCAGACCTTGCCCTGTGTCCTCTGGAGAGCAAAGTGGCTTTTCATTAAGACCCACTGTCCCCTCAACTGGAGGAGCCCTTCTTCTTCCCCCTTTGGGAGAAGACGCTCAGGCTTCTGTGTCCTGGAGCAGAGGGACTACATGTTGGGATAGCTTTCATCTGTACAGCCCAGAGAGAGCAGAAGATGCAAACAATTAGTCTCATTGTGCTCTGTGGGGTGGAGTGAGGGCTGGTCACCTATGGTTGTATGGACTTGGCAGGTGGAAATAGCCTACAAATACCAGATTCAGGCAGAGTAGAGATTAGTGAGACTCCCATAGACCCATATTTCCAGCATGCTCAAGACTGAGACAAGAGTTTGACCTTCCCTATGATTTTACAAGGAGTTTTAAAATGAATGTATTTTAAATTAGAAGTAAAACCAGTGGCAATCGAGGTGACAAGGAGACTGGTGTTCAGCAGTTAGTCGAGCCATGTTATCTATGGTAGGAGTTAGTGAGCACACATTTCCCAGATCACTTGCGATACAGACACATCTTAGGATATTAAAGAGGAATACACAAGGAACTCTAGCATCCCATGCTTACTGAGCGGGGTATGTGAAGCCCTGGGACTCACAGCTCTTCCTAAGTCTTTTCTGGTGGTTTCCTTCTTGCAGCACAAAGTCACTCAGCCTCAGGTGCAGATGAAAGTAA
>JADRCD010206097.1:0-11820 GCA_019843815.1 Montemys delectorum | reverse complement strand
TTTTTTTTTTTTTTTTTTGTCTCATGTATATATGTATACGTTAAGATTAAATTCATTCACAGAGCACGGGGGAATATTTTTAAATAAAAAAATCTCGATATGTTTTGTATTTCATTTCCCATTTGACCTATAGATATTCCTATATTTTTATATATTTTGGAATGCTTGAAATCTATCTCTCATCATTCCATACTATATGGCATCTTGCATATATAGTATCTCATATAATATATGGTATAGGCAACACAATATCACTAATGTTACTGAACCTTCCATGTAATGAGTTCTTACTTTTCTATAAAATGCTAGGGAAAATCTGTCAGACTAGGGAAAATAGGCCAAAGTTTAAAAGATGGGGCTAGATGATCAATGCTTCCTCCAATGGCTGTGCCAGAACTCTGCCCTGCAGACTCTTCATAGCTCCCATCATGCCTCTCTCCCTGGCCTTCAGCCTGAAGCTAATGATGGTGCCCAGGTTCCATCGTGTTATAGTGACAGTCTGTTCCCCAAACATCTGGAGACATCTCTCTGGACTCTACTCTATGCCCCTTGTCCTTTGTTCAGCTGAGTGTGGGTGGCTGCCTAGTGCCTAGGCTCATGGGTAGCATCCCACTGCCATGGTGGACAGGATGCCCAGCTGGTTCAGTCACTTGCTGATTCAACCTGGGCTTGCTCTTGTATCTACTTCTTCCTTGCAGGTTCCCAAATCTCTCAAACAGTAGCTTGGTCCTCATTGGGCATTTTGACCTGGATTTGGGTCGAGGTTGGAAGGTACCCTAGTGAGTTTTTGCTGAAGACTTTGGGGGATTAGACTTATTTGAGCTAGGTTGGATTTCAGGGACTCCTGATCTGCTGACAGGTATTCCTCATGTCCCCGTTCCAAGAGAAGATGGTTGTACAGTCTATAGTCCTCCAACTTCCTATAGACACTGCTTCCTATCTTATCCTGGGGGGAGCCTGTGGTCAGACTGATCACAGTAGCTGCCTTCTGTTTCCTGGCTAGCTGGGCAGGTTTGGGTGTGGCAACTCACATTGAGGTCACAAAATGGCATCGGGGTGTGGGGTGTTGATATTCGTGGGTCCAACTTTTCATTCCTTTTAAAACTTGGCCTCAAGCGGCCATGCTTAGCAGATCCCAATAATCAAGGGACATTCCTTGTTTCCAGTGACTGCCAAGACTCCCCACCTGCTGTGCCCTTCCTCCTCCACCTCCTTCTAGGAGCCAGTGAGATGGGGGTGCTCCTGTCATCCAGTGCTCCCTGGAGTCTCCCAGGACTGTGCTTCTCATCACCTAGTAGTCTGAGGAGACATAGGTGAGGCTTGGGCACTACAATGGCTATGTCTGTTTCAGCGCTGGGGCACTGTCTTTCTGTCCATATTTGGAGGTTCCAAGGCTTGCCCACAGTGGTTACTAGTTGTCCCGAAGACAAGAGTTCCCCAAGACTCAGAAATCTGCCTGCCTCTGCCTCCCAAGTGCTGGGATCAAAGGCTTGCGCGCTGCCACTGCCTGACTGGCTTTTTACATTTTTACAACCTAAAGCCAGCCTAGCATGTTTCCTGTCCCCCAATTTGCTGTATTTCACAAAGCCTGGATATGTAAAGTATTGCCCAAAGGATGTTGTCTTTCTTGCAGTTGACACTCTTGAACCTCCCATGTAAGGATAGGTTGACCTTAAGTGTGGTGACACCCACTTGGCTATGGAGGACAACTAGAAGAATTAGTTTACAGGATCATTTTCATTCTCGATGAAGGAAATTGTTTCCAAGTTAATTAATGTGGCTTATTTATTATGAAGGCAGTGGTTGATGGAATTGAGAACCTGCCTGCTCAAAAGTGACAGCGTCCCAGACCTTCCCCAGATGGTACCATGCTGGCACATGTTTTGTATGTCTGATATGAACTACTTAACTCTACCCTGCAGTGGACTGTTGTATAAATTGCTTTTCCCCATGGAATAACCAAATCACATTGCTTCATGCCCAATAGGTCAGGCCTTCCTGGGGTAGGCTTGTACTTAGTGGGCCAGGCACATGATACTCAAAGTGGTGATGGCGGGAGCCGTGACAGCCCCAGGACCTGGACCACCATGGGACCCAGAAAGTTGAGCTCAGTAGAAGAGACTGTACCCCTTCAGCTGCTGGCCATTGAACCCCATTTATTTCTAGACGTCCTGTCTGACCCTCAGCCCCAAGCATGCACATCCCTTCTCTCTGCTTACTGGGCTGGTGCAGTTTCCATGGCGCCCTACTGTTCAGTTCCATCTGCAGTTCAGTGGGCAGCAGCACACGCTATCTCTGACCCCAAGTGGAAGAAGGGGAAAATGAGGCTGAGTTGGGCTGCCCTTTGCAGGTGGGCAGGGGCCTTGCTAAGGTAAGAAAGGTTGCCATGCAAGCCTGTACTGAGGCTGCTTGGGATCCTGTGGTCTCTGCTTTAGGAACAGCGGTGATCTTAATCAGCTAAGTCATTTCTGTGCCTGGCTGTATACTCCTGGAAGTTCTTAAGAGAAACCTGCCAAGAAAATTTCCCCTGGTGTATCCTCAGGGCACCACTCAAGGCTGCACTGTCAGCAAGTATCTGCTGAAACAAGTGTGTAGATTCGTAGGTGTTCTGTAGCTCCACTCTTTGTAAGCATCTCTTCCAACCTTCAAGTAGCAATGGGTACTTGCCTGAAAGATTCTGATAGTCTTCCAAGCCCTTTAACATTTCTAATCCACTAAATTAAGCTGTCATCCTTTGCTCAGGCTAAAGGCTGCAGGCTCTTCTGCTGGAAATTCCACCAAGTGTGGCCTCCTCCTGGAAGCCCTCTTTGAGGTGCAATTGTGTTCCCTCCTCACTAACTGAGGGCTGTCAACTATATGGCTTGTGCCACTACCTACTAAGATTAGGCAAGGGTAGAGTGTTTGTTTTCCTCAGACCTGGCTCTTGATTGAGAAACATTATAGACTGATACCACATCATCTACTTACTTCTAAAAGGGCCAGTTTTGTCAAGTGGGTATTTTTTTTTTAGACACAGTCTTACTCTGTAGCAAATAATTCATAGATCTACCTGCCTGAGCATCCTAAGTGCTGGAATTAAAGGTGTTTGTTTACCACTACATCTGGAAATTCTTCTCTCTCTCTCTCTCTCTTTCTCTCTCTCTCTCTGTCTCTCTCTCTCTCTCTCTCTCACACACACACACACACACACACACACGTTTACATATATAGTGTTTATGTATGACAGAGACAGAGACATAAACATTTTCAATTCTTCCAAGCGAATAATTGAAAATGGGAAGAAGAATTCTCTGGCACACCAGGACAAGTCGGACTACAAAGAATTGAACTGTTTTGATAATTAATAGTTGATTCCCTCCTATGTTCAGAGACTAAAGAATATTGAACATTGACTAAGAGAAGGGATGGAGAGGAGATAGATACCCAGGAGATAGGCTTTAAAGGGCGTATAGGAGTACAGGAGTACAAGTACTGGTGCTATGTACAGGAGTACAGGTACTAGGGCTGGAATGTCTACATTATCCTACCATACTTAAACTGGGTACTTGGTTTGTAAGATAGTGGTGGTGTAGTGGACAGTAAACTGCTTCTTTGCCTGTTAAACAGGTCTCCTTGTTTTGAATGAGGAGTGCTTTGTTAGCAACCTAGAGCATCTTCAGATCAGAGTGGATAGGACTGGCATCTCGGTGTATACCCTTTATCCTAGCACTCCTGACAGTCCCTCACTGACCCCCCCCCCCCCCCCAATTTTTATGGTGGGAAACATCGTGGCTGGTTGAGAAGCTAGTTAGTGATTTTATTATAACTTTTGTTAGTGTGTGGTGGTTTTTTGTTTGTTTGTGGTGATGGTGAGAATATATTGACCAGGTTAACTGGTGAGTTTGGGGGAGAGGGCAGACTGGTTAAGATTGTCAGCAAGGGTTCTTGTCTGTAAAGTGTGGCTCTCCCCTTTCTAGCAGGGTGCCTTCATGTGTGAGCTCTGTGGTTGCATAGCAACCCCCACTGGTGGAATTTTATCTTCATGGAAAAGCCATAGAGAAAGACACCTGGCCACTCTTTCAGGCCAGGTGTTGGCTTTTTCTTTCAGCCACAGGACTGACTTCACTACCCTACCCCTGCTGCTGCTCTGCCTGCTTGAGCAGCAGGCCAGGTGACTGGAATGCTACCATATATCTCCCCCTGCTCTACCTGGGTAAAATGAATGTGAGTGCTCTTTAATGCAATACCTGGCTTCATACTGCATTTGCCAAGAAAGTGCGATTTTATTGAACGTTAGGATTGAATTCTTAACTGGGTAATCAATTTCAGTAGTGAGTTAAAATGCCTTCTATTAATGGACAGCGGCAGCCGTTCATCAGAGTTCCAGTAGATTAGCAGTTGTCAGCATTTATGCTAATAGCACTTATAAACCAGGAGCTTATGAAATGCACTTTATAATTCTATATTTCTTAGAACACTTGCTAACACTTTTTGCTTGGAGGTATTGATTGTTTAGTCCCTTGGCGTGCTATGTGGCCCTGTAAAGGAAGCCAAGTGACATTTTCATGCCGATGACACTATCACCTTTCTGGTTCTGCACTCTTGGCTTTGTGTCAGAGTGGATGGAAAGGGTCCATTTGTTCTGGTGCTCTACTGTTTAATTTGATCAGCTCTGCGGCTACAGCAAGACAAATAGTATTTTTAATGAAACCATTTAATAACCTGGTAGCTTTGAGTTGAGGGCATTGGGAAAATGCAATTAAAGAATGGCTGGATGTAAACAGATCAGTGCTGTATCCTCGCTGACTCCATCCATTGTGTTTGCAGGGCTTCATCACTGTAAATGGTCTCGAGCCGATGAAGCTTGGCCTCCTGAAAAAGACGGACAGCCTATCGACGGACAGCCCATCGAGTGAGCTGTAGAGTTTGTGAACGCATTTCTATTGGTGAGTTACTGTAAAATATCTCCAGGTAAAAGTTGAGTTTTCTAAAATCCCCTTTGGAAGGTGTTTTCAATTAGCAGATGACTATGGATCGCTGGCAGCCTCTGGATGCTTCCCTGGGATGTTTCATGGCAGGAGCATATTGATTGTCTTTCAATTAATTGCATCTGGTATTTTCATTTATCAAAAGCAAAATACATGTAATTAACTCTGAAGCAATACAGTCCAGTGGCACGAGATCCCTGCTGCTGCTGCTCTACTCTGGAGATAAGTCAGCGGAAATTATCCTACAAGGAAACTCCAGGATGGTAGGACTTCTCGACGTATTAATTAAAAAGAATAAAAATGAATTAGGGAGATAGTTTCTTGCCATCCAGTTACTTTGTAAGATGGTAGATGGACCTTGTTAAAAGGTAGTGGCCAGTAGTGCTGGCAATGGCGGCACTGCTTATGCTTTTGGAGTTCCAGCCTTGGGGATGTCTTGTGCATCTAATGACTTTTTTTTTCCCTCCTGAGAGTCGATGGGGACTGGGGGTGTAGCGGAGGAGGGATGTGGCAGAGAGAATATTGATCGGGCATGGCTCAGTCCTGCACTAGCAGTGAGGCTTGGTTCCTAGTTTCCTATCAATGTGCTTTTAGCCGTCGTGTACAAAAAATATGGGTCTTGCTCAAAAGTCAACTTCATTGATAGGATTGATACCCCTCCCCCCTCCAACCCTTGTTTTTTTTTTTAAAAAAAGGTATTTTCCCTGGAACTAACAGTGTCATTCAAAAATAGGGAGTCAATCTTGAGTGTAGCTCAGTAGTTTAGAGGTTCAGGCTGTGGTCAAGATGGTCACAACTGGCATTGTGGCCTCTAGCCCGGCTTTCTCAGCTTCTGGGAGCAGCAACTGGTGACCCACAGGGGACCAAGCTGAGTCTCAAGTGTGAACAAAATGGCAGAGGGAGGTTATAATAGTGTTACAGATTGAAAGAGGGTCTGCTTGGGCCAATCCTTTTCTTCTTCATGGGGCAAGGTCAGTAGCTAGCCCAGTCCTAGGCTTACAGATGTCGCTCTAGCTTAGTGCCTGCCAGCAAATAACATCACTCTGGGGTCTGTGGAAGAAGGAAGAGGGTAAGTTGGCTGAGATGCCCCATCTCTGCCCTGCATGCCTTCTAAAAGATTTGGTTTACCTTTCCCAGGCATTCTTTGATAAAGTGGGCAGGCACTCACATTGGTTACTTAACACAGGAGTGCTTGGTGGTCTTTGGACAATTACCAGTCTTAGCAGCGGGGGGGGGGGGGGAGGTAATGGACTTAAGAGTATCCACAAACCTTTTTAGGGAGACCTATGAGAAAAGCCCAATAGGCTCAGCTCCGGCTACTTTTATGCCAACTTATACAAGCTAGAGTTATTTGGAAAGGACAAACCTGAAGGACATTTTATTAAATTAGTGATTGGTGAGGTAAGGCTCAGCCCATTCTGGGAGGTAGCACCTCTGTGTTGGGCATAATAAGAAAGCATGCTGACCAAACCATGATGAGCAAGCCAGTAAGCATCACTGCTTCATGGCCTCTGCTTCAGTTACCAGCTCCGGATTCCTGTCATGATTTTTTGTCACAGTGGACTGTAGTGTTGAAGTTCTGTCCAGGAACTGGAAGTACCTACCAGTCAGCCTTCCCTGGGTCAGGGAGCTCCTTGGCTGGAGAGCAGCTCCTCAGAGGGACACTTGGTATATTTTATGGATATTCATAAAATACACTTTTGGAGTTTGGAAAAGAAGCAGTTTTGTAAATCTCTGTAAAAAGGATGGAAGTCACATTAGAGCCCATAGCTGTTTTTATATAAAACAATATCAGAATTCTGGTAGCTGAGGGCCTGGAGCTGGCTGCTTATACACACTGTTTTTTATTTATTTATTTTTAATATTTTATATTTATGGATGTTTGCCTGGTCATCTCAGAGGCCTGAAGAGAGTATCCGGTCCATGGAACTAGAGTTACAGATGGTTGTGACTTGCTGTATGTGGGCTGGAAATCAAACCATGACTCTGCAATAGCAGAAAGTGCTCGTAATCACTGAGCCCCCTCTCCAGCCCCATACCCTGTATTTTGACAGATTACGATCACAATATAGATTTGGACCCCTGGGAAAAGCCATTAGAATTAACAGAGTGCCATTGCTGGTCTCTCAGTGTAGTGGAAAAGGAACTTGTGAACCAGGGCCAGGGTCTGTCATTCGAACTAAGCCAGGCTGACCTGAGCTGGGTGTCAGCTGTCCAGTGGTATCAAGTGAGGTCACCACTCTAGTCAATGGGTTCACAATCTGTTTCTGGCAGGAACTTACCTTTCTTTCATGAAAAACAGAAAAGAACAGGCAAGTCTTGCCCTCTTAGAAACAAATGCCCAAATGATATCCAAGGATATGGGCTAAGGTGTCAATGTGCTGGTTTTCAGGGTCCTGGTGGTAGTTGCTAGCACCAGTAAATGTCTCAGCGGCTATTGAAGGTCGTGTGATCCTACTGTAGGTTGTTAGGTTAGGCTGTTACTGCGGGAAACCAAAAGCCAAAAGGAATATGTGTAAGTCTGTAAGCAGCAAGGAGTTGGGTGTGAGGATGGGCGCGCTGGACAAAAGGAGTAGACTGCTCTTTGTGGAAGGGACTGCAGCTGGAGCTTTGGTTCCTGTTTGACATGATTTCCCCAGTAGAAGCCAAGCACATCATAGCCACTCCCATGAATAAATGGGAAGTGTTAGGGAAAACCACACTCCTTCCTCCTGAGAGAGTCCAAGCGTCACTTCCCGAATGGGACTACAGGAACTCTAGTGCTTCAGGGCTCCCTGTTCCTCCTGGTGGGTTTGGTTGTCTCATGTGTTAACTGTTCCCCGTGCCTCCTGCTCCATCCAGTTGGGTTTATTCAAGGTTGAAGAGGAAACAAATTTTCACTTTGTCACACATAGGGCAGAATTCTGTTTTCCAGGGTTCTCTGCCAGCATGGAATTCCTGCTGCAGGGCCCTCTCAAAGATGACTCCTGGCATGCTTTATTTAAGATAGCCAATGAGCCCACAGTCATCATCTGTCTTCTTTATGGGCATACACAGTTTGGACACCAGTAGATAGGGATAGAGCCGTCTCTTTGCTCAAGATTCTAATGACCAGGACTGAGACTCTCTGTTGTGCTGATCTGTATGTGGAGTCTTCAGGCAGAACTGAGTGTATATACCTCCTACTCTGTAGACCTTGGGATCAGTGAGGAACTCAACTCTTTGCTCCATTCATTTGCACGTGGAGCCTTCTGTAGATCTTGGGTTGAGGTGTGGTGGTGGCATCATCCCAAACCTAGTTCTGTTCAAAGTTGTTTGATCAGCTTTGTCAGTGTTAGGGAAATTTTGTAATCAGAGGGGACATTCTAAGGACTTCCTAAAGGTTTATTTCTCAAGTGTATAATGGCCCTAAGCTTATGGGAGACCAGAGAGAGCATGGTTCACAGGGAATGGAGGCTAGCCTCAGGATACTTTCTCAGGGCTGGCTTTGGGTGGACTCACATCCTCTCTGTTCCTCTGTAGCCAACTGCATGGAAACTTGAACAAACCAGACAAGAAGGCCCACATAGGCTTATGGTCCATCCAAGGTCTCCTCTGTAGGTTTAGGAATCACAGGTGCAATCTGTGAGGATATTAGATGCAAGTATCAGTGACCCCTCACTGCCCTTTGTCTGAGGCTGGAGCTTGGATTCCAGAGAGTAGAAAGGAGAAAGGGTATGGCTAGAGGGTCAGATTTGTTGGAAGAAAATGGTATTTTGTTTGTTGTCAAATTTGCGGTTATAAATGTGTATGTTAATGTGTAAGGAAGCAGGAGAAAGAGCTTTCTTATTAAAATCGGAGCTAGATTTCAAATGAAGTGTTTCACATGTGATTTATAGAGCAGAATGGGGGTTATTTCTGTGAGTGGTTTATCATTTAAGTGTTACCATTGTTACTGGCTTTGTGACTGTTTATAAATGCACAAGACAACAAGTAACATCTACTTTTTAACGATTTGTTTTTCATTTTAATTTTGTGTATACTTGTGTGTCTCAAGTGTGGGTTTGTATGTGTGTATAGTGTCTATGAAAGCCAGAAGGGAAAGTGGGAATCCCTGGAGATGGAGTTACAGGCATTGGTGAGCCACCTGACATGGGTATTGGACTAAATGTGCTCTTAACTGCAAAGCCATCTCTCCAGCCTCTGTTTTTTGTTTTGTTTTGTTTTTAAATACAGCCTCAGCCTCAGGTTAAATCACTGACTTGATTTTTTTTTTTTTAAATTTAAGGCAGGATCTCCTTCATGATGTGCTTGGACATGCCCGGCTTAGAGAACAGTAGGGCTTAAATTTGAACTTGGAGTATAACTATAAATGCTAATAAGATCTTAACAGTGGCTCTAGCTTCAAGATAGCCCAAGAGATAGTAGTTTCAGGTCCCCGTTTTCTTTTTGCTTAAAGAGCAGAGAGTCAAGTGCATTTTCCAAAGCAGTGCTCCAAGAACCACCAGGAATCTCATGCCCTCTTAGACCTGGGCTTAGCCTAATATTTTGACAGGAGGATGCTATTGGGCCATGGCTCCATCGTTCCCTTTGGCATCCACCTAACCCCAGTCTAGCACACTTACTTTCTTTATTGATTGACTCGTTTATTTTTGGCAAACTTCAAGACTCCCACCTGGCCCCAAGCTGCTTACAAATAAAGTCTTCCTGCTAACTAAATGCATTTTGCAATTCATTCTTTCCACATAGCAATTAAGATAATTCCCCTAGACTTATACCAGCTAAGGATAAATAGCAGGCTTTAAAAAGAAAATGCTGTGTAATTTGCCCTTTCAGGGTGCAGTACTCTGTGAGAATGTCCTGTGTGAGTGAGTGACCACTTCATGAAGGGAAGTGGGACATGTCTCTGGACTTTTTCTGAGAGGTAGCCCTAATAGTGACGTTTATACATATTTAACATAGCTGTTTTATTTTAGTGGGAGGAGCAAACAAATCTGGTTTCTCAGCTGTGGACTGTTGAAAAAGCAACAACTTGTGGGGTTAAGTTGCAGAAGCTGTTAAAATTAATCAGTCTCACACACACACACACACACACACACACACACACACACACCTGTGTAAGAAAATTAGGGAAAATTGCTAATGGACAAGATGGGCAAGGATTAAACAACAACAACAACAAAAAAAAAAACACCAGGTGGTGGTGGCACACACCCTTAATCCCAGCACTCCAGGTAGGTCGATCTGGGCTAAAGAGTGAGTTCCAGGACAGCCAGGGCTTTACAGAGACATCCTGTCTCTAAAAACAAAAACAAACAATCAATTAAAAACTGCGACTGGAGAGTCAGTCAGAGCACCCAATGGTGGTATCTAAATCCCATTTTCCATAGACGTATTTACTGTCAGCAATGGCAGCCTCGCAGGGTCCTTTCCATCCTGCTGTCTGGGCTTGGTTCTGGCATCCTTGTCTGTGAGCTTCTGGTCTGATTCGATCTGAGAAAAATCAGATTTCTCCAAATGCCATTGTGCTGTGTGTGGATGGGTTTGAAAAAGACTTAGCTGATATTCTGTTTGCCTTGAAACTGCACAACTTTTGGGAAGTCTTTCATAGTTCACACACAGACACTACTGAATTGAGAGGGAACCTGCGTTGCCCTGGGCTGATGCCCCTGCAGTTCCTCAGAGAATGAATCAGAAGTATGTTGTTGATTGCTCAGGTCATGGCGACAAGTGGATTTCCCTGGAGAAGGATCCCAGAGTCCAGGCTAGATTTATTCTTTTCTCAAGCACTCAGTCACAGTGTTAACTGCTAAGACACAGTCCATTTCCATAGCCCAGGGACTTGGTAATAAGCTTAGACAGGACTTACTGGAGAGGGATGGAGTCTCATCCCATGGAGACCGTGGCCATTTGCCTCCAACAGTGTCAACAGCCCGTGGCTTGGCCTTCTTGGAAACATTACTTGGATAGTCCCTCCCTGCTGAGGCAGCCCTACCCTTCCACATGCTTGTATCCTTGAATGCAGTGAGATGGCCTATTGTCTCCTGTGGTCACTGTGGTCACGTCTCTTCTGATAGTCTCACGATGTCCCTTCTTATTCTTCTAGAATGTGAGCAAAGCTAACTGAGACTATCCAAAAGGGAATTGCATTAAAATTGTGCTTTCCATTGCCAGAAAGTAGAGAGGCATGACCTACCTTCTTGCATGTAGGTAGGGTCGGGAGTCTGAGCCCTGTGTGGAGACCCTGTCCTGGGGATGCTCTGTTACCTCATAGATGAGGGGCATTAGGGTTCTGCTTGGACTAGATCCAAGTAGTGACCACAAAGACAGCACAGCCCTTTAAGTGATTCTCTGCGTCCCTAAGCCCTTGGATCCCTTGAGAGTGAAACCCAGATGATTATCAGACTCCTTCAGGGGCGGCAGCTGCCTGTGTTGTCACCACGAGAAGCCTGGAAGCTTGTGTTTCCTGTGTGTAAGTGACAGCCCAGTCCCACATTTATTTGAAACCTTCACTTGGATGAGCACATGGTACTGGGGCTTTTCGTGATTGACTCGCTACCCACTGCCTCTCCCTAATTACAGCCAAGGATGACCTCTAAACTGCAGTGCCGGGCTGCAGCTTCCTCTAGGAGGGAATATCCATATTGATTTGTGCCTTGGTCTCCCCTGGGCTTATGGGACTGATTTAAGCCAGAAAGCCTTCTGTTTAAACAGAGCAGATTGACGCAGCATCAGACTTGGCCAGGAAACAGCTCCGGCGCTTTGTGGAGTTGCACCCGAGCAGCCTTTCTCCAGCATTCCCCGGGACTTTGGCTGCTCTGTCTTGTGTTTGCAAGGGAAGGTAAAAATTCCAAGGCCTTGGTGAGGGTAGGGGGGCAGAGTCCTGATACTGTGG